>JAHRHZ010000289.1:3344378-3365283 GCA_024137785.1 Ginglymostoma cirratum | reverse complement strand
TTTCTGATGAAGGGTTTAGGCCCGAAACGTCAAGTTTTCCTGCTCCTGTGATGCTGCTTGACCTGCTGTGTTCATCCAGCCCCATGCTTGTTATCTCGGATTCTCCAGCATCTGCAGTACCTTTTATCTCTCATTTTGTCCTATATTTCTTACAGATTTTTCTCTCATTTCTTGTATTATGAAAAAATGTACCTTTAAATTGTTAAATAAAATGGCCATAATTAACGTCAAACATTTCCTAGCGAACACTAATTTGAAAGTCCAAAGCTGGCATCCAGTTAACTGTAATTATTCACAATTGGTGATTCCACCAGAACGCATACACTGATATTTTAAGAAAATCTCTGAAGCTCAAATACAAGCAGTTTTACTGCATTTAATTTATGGTGTACCTACAATGGAATGCTTGGAAAAACCAACTGAAATAAAAACAGTTGATCCATACTACAGAAGTTTCACTTTGACCAGCAATGTAGATGAGACGTTTTTTGGGTTTTGCACTGGATCGCCAGGGAACAAGTGGACATTAGAAAATCACGTGACTGTGAAAGAACCAGTCAACATTTCATGAAGTTAGCAGAATGAAAATGCTGCAAGTTCTGTTGATTTTCCAATGTTTCTTGTACCCAGATGTGTTCTGAAGCAGATATTTAACCCACAGCCAAATACAATTTTGCTTGCGATCAATCGTGATTATAGTTTATAGGAAACTATTGGCCTATTGTTTCTCTTTTAGCATAAAAGCTAACATTTTCAGACTGCAGAGGGAGAAATCATTCAAGTTAGGGTAGCCAGCATGACTGACGCTTTAGTGCTTAACAAACAATATATCTTGACTCCAGATTTACTTCCAAATAGCATCTGATAAATAGGTACTATGGTAAAATTTCTATAATACCCACCTATCAAAAAATCAATTGTTAAGGTGAACACAGCAAAGCCAGCAGTAAAAATTCCAGTGTGAAAGGGCCTTTGAATCTCTATGTGCAACTGCAGCCATTTCATTATAGTTTATCATTTAGCATGCAAAGAGCATGCCATCTGTGTTTGATTTAGCATGGCTGTTTGGTAATAAAATACAAGAAACTGACTTTTTAAGCTCTTGAGAAGTTACAAAAATGTATTTTAAATTGCAAAAGCAATGCTTACCATGAAACTAATCAGATAAGATTGTGATTTATTGATAATGATGTACATCTTCAAAAGCATATGAGGAATTTGTCATATGTGTAGTTGGTACTTTATAGGGTTTCTTATACTGTGAAGGTTTCATGTTTTTATTTATAACAGCAAGTCTGCTTCTACAAATACAACTCAGGTAGTAAACACAAATTTGGTACAATGTTAAATTACATCACTTGATGAAAGATTTAACTAAATTCCTCAAAGTGGGTTTACTAGAGATGTGCTAAAATGTCAGAACAAAGCACACAGCAGGGAATAGTTAATGCAAATTTAGGAAATATACTGAATACGTTTTAAGCAAAACTACCTCAGCAACACTTGAAACATGGCCCCCTTAAATAGCGAAAATCCCTCTTAACATTGTTTTATTTTCATACAGAAGTTAGTGAGGTACTAATGACAGTAGAGATTGAAAAGCAATGTAGTGGAGTAAAAGTTAATTGGCTGCCTCCTGATTAATCAAGTTTTATTCCCATAAAGTTATGCATCATGAGGGTAGAGTGTACATCATAACATTCGCCTCCGAGGAGAGGGACAAAATAGCTTCAAATGTTTCGATTGCACATTACTAGCAATCTACTGATATTTAATATAATTTAATAACGATGAATAATTGGGTTTTAGTGCCCAAGATAACAATAATATTACTGAATTTAATTTTTAAGACGAAACTACTTCTTTTATGTATTAATTATTTTTGGCATGATCTTCCAGATTGATAATGAGTTCAAATTAGGTTTAACTTCCAGGAGAACATAGGATCATGAAAAACACATACCAGTGAGAATTATTTGAGGTATGAGATTACCACAGAGCGTCACTGAATTATGTCTAGCAGCTAGACTGACTTTGATAACAAATTGTGTGTCTTAAGTTCTCCACCGAAAGACAGCCTTGGTATCATAAAAATGTATCTTTACCTCTTCTGACCTAGCTATACTTTTTGTAATACCAAAGTAAAGGAAGTAGATTAATCTACTTATGCAAACATGCAGGAAAACAGTTTGACAATAAACCAGACTCTCTCTGTTACTCCAAGGTTGATATGCATCTCATGGAAAGCTTCCGTTTCCTCTTGTTTATTTATACAGTATTATAATATGATATAAGAGATCTCCTGTCAAGGAAAATCATGACATGCAGAGAATGAACTAAATGAAAATCCAGGAGACATTTCACACTCTTGCTGTGCAACTCTTTAGACAGCTATTACACTTTCTAAACAGTGTGAGTACCCATAACTTTCAGTCAAAAGACCAGGGTTCGACATACTACCTTGAAAAAACTTCAGTTGAATGTTGGGATCCTTGCTTTGGGGATTGGTCTGGGATAGTGTAAGGGTACTGATCCGTAGGAGCAAATTGTCAAGGTGGGCTCTTTAAAAAGCCTACCTTGGCTCTATCGGATTTTGCTCCAATTGTTTTGTTATACATTCAGTCCTGTAACCCTCATTCATGCCCAAACTCTTGACAACCTATACCATCCCACCTCCAGTTGTCACTCATATCCTTCATGCAAATACATGCTCCCATCCATCCTATGTCCCCATACAATCCTAATGCCAACTCATGTCAATGAATTCCATCTTTTGACCTTGCACCTGAGCAGATTTCAGGGGGTGTTGAAGTGAAACGAAATGAAGGTTTAAATATTTGTTACAGCCTTTACTATAATTTTAAAAAAACTTTTCATTTAGGAAAGACCATTACGAACATTTTAATTCTCTCAAGTACATAATCCCTTATAAGAACAGACAGACTTGTGTTCATAATCCCACAAAGTCATCTAATCCTTTAATAACATCTTCAAAAATTCAAACTGTGAATTCAGTATTGCCTACTGAGGTAACGATATGTTATATAAAGTAACCAAGCACTAATAATGGTAATAATGATATCCATTTTGCAATGTCAATGAACAGCTATTTTAAATGTTACAACAGATTCTTCAACCTTCACTGACATATGTGTATGCACGTTGAAATAACTCCACAGAGGCTGGTATCTCATCACCAAGTCACCCTTCATTTAAATGTGAAGATTCCTTGACATTGATCTAGCTCCCTCAGAACCAGGCCTCAGAGTGAACAGGATGTTTGACACTCCTGTTCTTATCTGTTTGCAAGGCTCCCAGATTGGACCAGATAAACAACCCCAATCAGATAACTCATATTCCACAAGATCCACATGGCTGACCTTATTACAACCACCAGACTTGTTTTTAAATAACTGGGGATTTAACCGACTTCACAGCTTAATTTATTCTTATCTCTCACTGACACAGGAAGGTTTTTTTTATTTTTAGAAAGAGCTGTGGATATAATTAACTTTCACAGCTTTACAGTTCTGCAGTCTTCGTAACACTTCAAGGGCATTTATGATGATTAAAAATTCATTATTCCCACATCTGGGGCTTAGACAATTACTATGATGAAAACAGAGGATGTTTGAACTCAGTCCTTACTTCAGATGGCCCAGCTGAGTTTGGATATTCCTTATGTGAAAATCATGCCTGTCCCCCTTTCCCCTAATGACAAAATTGAGCAATTTTTTTCCTCATCTTATTTACATATGTCACATCTTTCCACTGTAGTCCTCCAGAATATATAACCTCAAGGTCTAGTATATTCTCCCATTCTCACATTACCCTCAAGCCAGAAGATCAATCCTGGCTCAATGAAACGCACAGGAAGGTATGCCAGAAACAGCATTCATCATATTTAAAAATGAAGTGTCAACTTAGTTGAGCTACAACACAGGACTACTTGGATGACAAACAGCAGAAGCAGCATGCAATTGAAAGGGCTGAGCAATCCCTCAAATAACAGATCAGACCTAAGCTCTTCAGTCCAAATTCTTTCATGAAGGGTTGTGGATAATTAAACAACCAGCAGACGTTGGACGTTCCACAACGATCCTCATTTTCCATACCAGAGAAGTCCAACAAATCTGTGAATTTGCAAAAGGTAAGGCTGAAACACCTGCATCCATCTTCAGTAAGTGGTGCCAAATGGATGATCTGTACTGGCTTTCACCTAAGATTACCAGCATCAAAAATGCCAGTCTTCAATCAACTTGATTCACTCCACATGAAATCAAACAAAGAAAAACATGTGAAGATATTGCAAAGACTTTGGGCTTATACAGCATCAGCAAAAGCGCAGAAGACACGTGAGCCAGAACAAACCATCCACCTAGCCAAACTGTTTCAGTATAGCTACAACCCTGGCACCTTGACAATTTCTGCTAGGGAAGAAAGTCTGCCATCCTTACCTTAGACTCCAGGGCCTTAGAATCTTATTTGTTGTTTAACTGCTCTCTGAAGTATGGGCAACAAATGCAGACCTAGCCAGCAATATGCATGATGACAAAGCAATGTTCTGTTGCAAGGGCTTTTCAACACTGTATTTTTTTTTTATTTTCTTATTTTTCTCAGCTAATATACTCTGAATGACAAACTGGCATGGAAGTCACAGTAATTTTGGAATTGAAAGAAATTTGCATGTTTGTTCAGGTACCTAAATTGCTGTTTCAGCACAACTGTTTTGCTTCAGTATATTTCTGGTGTCCCAGTAGTGACCACTATGCTGACTTTCATTTGGAGAGTGTAACTGGTGTTGGCAATTACTATAGATGGCTGCTATATCCCTCAATAGACACTGTTTTTCAATAAATGTAGAAATGTTTGACAAATGCCTAATCAATGCATCTCACCTGATATTAGAATATCACTTGCACATTGAAAATATGCAATATTTCCAATGCATAAGAATGCGTAACTCGAGTAGTAATCCCCTAGTCACTGCATTCATGTTGCCTGAAGCTCTGGAAGCCAATGATTGCTGTTGCTGCTCTGTCATGTTGATAATTCCATGGGAAATTTGATGTACTGACTTGTTATAACAAACATTGAATGTGTTACCTATGCTTTATAGATATTTCCTGGATACCAATAAGCAATTCTAGGTCCATATACCCTTTATAGAGAGAAGGGTCTGTTGCACAGGGTTGCAATTCTCATCCCTGCATTATGCTCTGACGATATCCACCGCAGCCCTAGCATGCTGTCCTCTTCCTTCTTCTCCACTTCTGCACACCATTAATTGCTGTGGCTGCTTCTATCCCTTCTGTCCTCATTCACTTCCACGAAGTCACTGAATATGATGTGCAAAGAATTTCTGGGAAACTTCAATGTACTTCCAAATAATATTGTTCTTCTTTAATCAAGCTTTTGGCTTCCTGCCCCAATATCATTATACAGCTCAGTCTCTATTTAGATTGATTACGCTGCTGTGAAAAACTTTGGGATGTTCCATCATTTAAATGTATTATATAAATGCAAGATATTACTGAAATTTTAAATACTTCCACATGTCTTAATCGGAAATTTCAACAGCATGCTCACAAAAATTTGGCTGTAAGTGTTCCTCCCTTAAATCAGTCTTAATAACTTATTCCAGCCTTTACTTCCAAGCATTACTGAATGGCTCTGTTCCTCAAGAATAACATTATTGTTGTATTGGTGACATTGGATCCTGTGTTATACATGATTGCCATTATTGTGTTTTAGTCACGATCTAAACTGGCCAAGGAGGCTGGCCATCTAGACGATTCACAGTAAATTGGTCTCAGCAATATTATTGAGAGAAGGTGACAAGACTTTTCCTGACAGTTTCAGGGAATACCAATCCGTGCCTGACAGAAAGCCTCAAAATTCACTTTTTTTTTAGAAGTATGAGAGCAAGAAAAAGATCATTTGTGAACACCAACAATGTGCATGCACCGCCAAGTGTAAGATTGGAATGTAAAAATTTCACCCTTGCCAGAGAATTGTATGGGGTCCGGGCACTTGACAGGGTAAAATAAAATTAGGGAGCAAATCCATAATCGTATTCAAATGGCTTCCTTTCTAGACAATAAATTGGCTTTAGAATGTGTTGTGAGAAGCTTTTTCTAACAGTCAGCCTCTGTACTGACCTACTTGCCAAGTCAGAAGTGATTGGACAAAATACATTAAAAACTTATCTAGTCCCCAATCTGTACACTGATCAGCTGGCATCTTTTTGCAGAGTAGCATTTTTTTTTGTCAAAAGGCTTTGTGTTTGAGCACAGCTTATCTACAGGTTCCTATGTCAAGAACATAATGGATTACACAAACAAAAGGCAAATTCAATTTAGACTTTGATGAATGACATCGTATTGTTTGCAAATTTATTACAGGAAGAAACAATGTTTTCTCCTGAATGATGTATTATGTAGAATAAGTAAAACATTTATGTTTCACCAGAAAACATATTAGAAACAGTTGCATTTTGTCTTTAAAACAGGCTGTTCCAACCACAGACAGAGCAAAATAAAAGCGAGGAGAGACATTTGCTCCTTCAGTATCATTGCTGCCGAAAACATCAGCACCAGAGCACTCTGTAGTGTCATCACCCTAAAATAGAAAAAAGCTGAACATTATTGTGAGATTGATGTTACTATATGGACATTTTAGATGGAAATATAGTAAATAGGTGCAAGAGTAAGCTATTCATCCTATCAAGACTGGTCTGCACTCAATACGATAATTGCTGGTTCCACCATCAATGTGCCATACTCCTGCATTAACGCCATACCTCCTGATGCCTCTAGTACTTAGAAATCTGTCTATTTTTTTCCTTAAATATATTCTGTGACATGGCCCTCACCAGTTTACATGACATGGAATTCACAGGATCATCACCAGTCTGTGTAAAGGAACTGCCCCTGATCTTTCTCTACCTGCTCATTAGTGTATGTTTCAATCATTGTTGTCTTTGAAGAGGAAAGACCTATGGCTCTTTCATTCTTACAAACATGGATGTTGTTTGGATTTCATGAATGTTACATTGTTGAACCCTGTGCATGCTTGTAATCTTACCATAGTTGGACCATTGGTATCAACCAGGTAACTGACATATTGACACTGTAGTGCGATTGTGACATGGCATACAATTGAGGGTCCAGTATATGCTGTGAGATGTAGTTATTTTTGTAGGTTGTACCATGGTGTGCCATTTGTTGGGGTGCATGTCCTTTAGGATACATAGTGAGAACATGTTGGCACCAGCTCCAGTATCAATTTGAGGTGTCAGTGAGTGTCAACTTGCCTCTGAGAACATAAGACATTGATGGTCAGAAAGGCTTCTGCTCATCTTATATCATCAAGATTATATGTGAAATTGACAACAGAAGAGACCTGGCCATCCTACAAATGTTACTTTTCGGTTTGATGGATTGCTCACTCTATTGGTATGTTTGCGTTCACTTGGTAGGCTTTCTATGCTGTCAACATTATGCCATTTTATTGGTCACCTAGGTCTTATTCCAGGGTCTAGTTTGGCATTTGCAAATAGATTTTCTGTATGTGTGCCCAGTAACTGTTGATATAACATGCTTTGCAGATGTGAATAAATGCTGGACAACTACTGGTTATGTGCAATAATCCATATCAATGGAAGATCTGGCTGGCTTGGTGCATTTTGCTCTCTGCAGAAATAGTGTTGCCTGCATCTAAAGCATGCAACTTATGTCAGCCTGCCACTTTGGCTTAACTTTAGCATCCATCTTCCAGCAAGGCATTAATGATGTGGCTGTGTTTCTCGCCCAGAAGTTCTTTCCTGACGGCTTTCATTAGAGTAGAGGCAACTACCATCTTGATTTGTCTCACTGAGAGTTCTTCTTCAAAGAAATCACATACAAGTTCTTTGCTACAACCTCTGGTAACAAATAGCTTGTCTGACTGGATGACATATGATAAAGACTATTAATTCAAAAGTTGGGATGGTCCTCAAAAACTCACCAGTTTGTTTCTGTAATTTTTTCATTGTCTTCAGAAAAATGAGGATATATTTATAATGCAAACACTTCCCTGGCTGACAAGATGTACTATTTTAAGAGATTTTCCGGGGGGATCCTCTGTGTTTTGAGCAGTGAAGTCTTTGTACCTGTTGCTTAAATAGCAGTAGTTCAATGTTTGGGTCCCGACCTGAAACGTCAGCTTTCCTGCTCCTCTGATGCCGCCTGGCCTGCTGTGTTCATCCAGCTCCACACTGTGTTATCTGAGTAGTTCAACGAATATGTCACTACATTTCCATCTCAAAATCTAATGTTTGCCTCTTAATTTTGTTTCAGTTCTCCAGCATTTTGTTTTATTGAAGTAGAGTGCAGGGAATGTTCGTTATTTTCTTTTAATTGGTTCACTCTTCTTCCCTTTTTTTTTACTTTTGCTTCTATTTTACATTATTTTTCACAATTGCAACCGCTTCAAGAAATCTTGCTGACTGTGGGCCTGTGTTTTAAGAGTTAAAGGCCTGTAGTAGCAAATATTAGCCACCAGGGGAGGGTCACAAAATAAGGAGTGAAAATGTCACACCAGCTTTGGTGTCAAGTTAAAGCAAACAAAATGGCTGAACCAAGTGATTACTGTACAAATGTAAGCGTTGCTAGGTGAGAAAATTATTTTTTAGCATTTAAAATACATTTTTTGAACAGGGAGGCTTTATACTTAAACTGACAGTATCATTGATGGTAGGTTTAAGCCTGTAAGGACTCTTTTAGCTATGGATTTTATTTTTTATATCAATAAGACGTCTTTTAACAGCTATACCTTACCTTTTATGTTGAGATGCAGGCTGAAACTTTGTTTTGGTACCTTGCGACAGCAATTCAGAGCATACAACTTGACCGGTCTTGAAGTTTAAGTAGAGAGAAAATAAGCCTGCATTCTGGTTATCTAAGTAAGAAATCTCGACTCCACAAACTTGTCATGGTCAGTCATCTGAACGTTTTATGATCCAGGGCTACTCAATCTTCAGTGAGGATTCATTCATAAACAGTTATTGGTACTTACTACCGTGCTGCCACCATGACATGAAGTGGTGAAATGTATAATGACCTATCAGAGTTACACTGTGATATTTATGTAAATAAATGTGAGACGAGGATCATGTCGTACTCAAGAATTCAATGAACTTTTATTACAGCAACTTGTGTCTACATATGTACATTGTAATCACAGGCACTTTATGTTTGGGCTCAGACTAAGCAATCCAGTTTACCTCAGCGTGTTGTGCTGCAAGAATAGAGAGTTCGGGAAGATGGAGACTGACAGCCTTGACTATTAAGTCATAGATTATGATTTACCAATAACATCATGACCGTCGTTTCTCGGCCTTTCTGGCTCAGACCAAGTGTGTGGTACCTGTTCTTATCAAGGTGGACCGGGAAGAGGATAGAGCGACCGCATCAGGAGTGGGAGGAAGACGTCGGGTTGGCTGTGAACCCCTGCTATCGGTGGATCTCAATGCTGGCTTCAGCCTAATGCTGATACAGGGAAGCAGCCAACCTTTGACCATGGCCACTGCGAGCGCTCGTGCCCCAGGACAGGGGGTCCGGAACACGGTGCGTGTGACTGTGAAGAAGGTGGAGGAAGGTGCACCGGTGGATCGCACCTTTTTCGTGAAGAGGGTCCTCCTGGACTGCTGTGGCTTCGTCGCTGCAGACGTCTACTGCCTGCAGGACTTCCCTGGGGGTGGCTTCTTTGATGTGACCTTCAGGAGCGCCAAACTCTGTGAACGTCTCCTGAAGGTATTCGAGGAGAAAGGAGGTGAGGGTCCCCTCTCTGTCCTGACCGCCGTCCCGCTGTTTGTGCTGCCTCTTCAGAGGAGTCGATTGGTCACCATGCACATGTACAACCCGCATGTGCCAGCAGCCGATGTCCTGACCTTCCTCGGAAGGTATGTGAAGGTCGAAGGGGACCAAACTGACATCATGGACACCTTCGGGATCTGGACCAGTAAGAGGCAGGTCAGGGTGACGCTGAGGGCAGGCGCGGATGGCAAAATCCTCCACCCGCCGTCCAGCTTTGCAATCGGCGGGAGCAGGGGCTACCTGTCCTACGCAGGGCAGCCCAAAGTCTGCCACACCTGTGGAAAGTCAGGGCACGTGGCAGCGGACTGCAAGGTGACCATCTGCAGGAACTGCAAGGAGGAGGGGCACCTCGCAAAGGATTGCCCTAAGGAGAAGAGCTGCAACCTTTGCGGGGAAATGGGCCACCTTTATAGGGTGTGCCCACGGCGGGGGACTACCTACGCCCAGGTTGCGAGCAGGGGCAATGTGGGGCAAACCCCCCCCCAGGCGAGAGGAAGACAAAAGAGTCCTGCAAAGATACAGGCCACCCTCGCGTGCAGGAGAGCCAAGCCCTGCAGGACGGACCCGAGGCCTGCGAAGCAGCCCTGCAGACTCCCCTCCCCCCTGAGGACCCAGAGTCGATGGAGGAGGCGACGGGCAACCCAGGGGAGTGGACGACGGTCCGGAAGGCGAGGAGAAAGGCACGCCGGAGGGTCCCCGCACCGCAACCGCCAAGCGGAAAGAGGCAGCTACAGGGGGGCTACAAGAGCTCCTCCGACGAAGGGGAGTCGGAGGACGGCCACCCAAAGCAAAAGATGAAGATTGCCGTGGGGAAGGAGAGCAGCACACCCCTGCCCGCTGACGGTGGATGTCCGGCGGCTACTGCCAACACCCTGGCAGGCACCCCCGCACCGGAGCCCCAGGCGACAGGGACGAGTGGAGCTTCGGCTGGAGTGGAAGGAACAGCGTGCCCTCAACCTGAGCCAGAGCCGGATACTCCTGCCCTCATCCCTGCCCCGGTGACGCCGGACAGAGACGGTGACCCAGGAAGCGGCGCGGACGCCTTCCTCAGCCCTGGGAATGTCCTGCAGGGACTGCTAGGGGGGCTGGACCTTGAACTCTGGGAGGGTACCGCGGTTACCACTCACAATGGGGGTACGGATCGCGAGTATTAACGTGCGGAGTGTTAAGTCCGCCGCACGATGTGTATCTTCGCTGGCCTACCTGACCAGTGTCAAGGCGGACCTCCTGTTCCTGCAGGAGTGCGGGATACCGTACCTCAGCAGGTATGGGAAATGGTCCAGCGCCTGGACCCGTGGGCCTTCGATTTGGTCGGGGGGGTAACGACTGTCGCTCCTCGGGCCTGGCCATTCTGCTGCGGGGGAGCGACTTCACCATCTCCCACGTTCAGGAGGTGGTGGGGGGGCGCCTCCTGCTGGCGGATGTCACTTATAAGAACGCTCCTCTGAGACTGATAAACGTGTACGCCCCAGCAGTACGGAGCGAGCGGTTGGCCGTCCTGCAGCGGCTTCCACCCCTGCTGGCTACGTCCAGGCCGGTCATCCTGGCCGGGGACTTCAACTGCATCATAGATGCAGATGGAAGATCCGGTGTGGGGATAGCGGGTGGGGGGTGCGAACTCGACGCCACGTCCAGATTCCTCAAGGGCACAGTGAAGGACGCCAAACTGCTCGACGTCTTCAGCACTCCTGCAGACGGAGCGCAGCGAAGATACACCTGGTCGCGGCCAGACGGGTCTATCCACTCAAGGATAGACTTCCTGTTTGTGTCCGGAGCGTTCTCGGTCAGGTCCACGGGCGTCGAGCCGGTGTTCTTCTCTGACCACCGCCTCCTGCTGGCCGACTGTCACTTACAGGATGACCAGCAGGTCGGCAAGGGAACGTGGAAGCTCAACACCACCCTGTTGACCCCAGAGAATATCAAGGAGCTCAAGAGGGAGTACGCCGGTTGGAGGACCGTGAAACCCCTCTTTGAGTCTCCGGGCGACTGGTGGAAGACGATCAAAGAGAACATCAAGGGGTTCTTTGTCCTCAGGGATGTTCGGAAGGCGAGAGAGAGGCGGGTAAAGCTGTCGCGACTCCAGAAAAGGATGCAGAACCTGCTCCTTCTGCAGTCGATGGGGGTCGATGTGACGGAGGACCTCCGGGAGGTGAGGGGCCAGCAAGCCTCGCTCTTCGCCACGGAGGCCTCCAGGATAATCTTCCGGTCCAGGGTCCGCTCCGTAGAGCAGGACGAGACGTGCTCACGTTTCTTCTTTCAGAAGGTGCACAAAGGGAGATCTGTGCTCAGCCGGTTGAAGGAAGACGACGGCTCAGTGACGTCGTCTCGGTCCGACATTTTGAGGATCAGCAGGTCCTTCTATGCCGGACTGTACGACACCAAGCCTACGGACAGCACGGCCTCCGAGTCGTTCCTGTCGTCTATCACGGAGGTCTTAGATGACGGCACTCGGGAGTGGCTGGACCGGCCGGTATCCCTGGACAAGCTGACCGGAGCCCTCAAGTCCTTTGAGAGGAACAAGACTCCCGGGAGTGATGGCTTACCGGTCGAGCTGTATTCCGCTCTGTGGGACTTGGTCGGCCAGGACCTGCTGGAAGTGTACGACAGTGCGCTTCGGGCAGGGGAAATGTGCAAGTCCATGAGGAAGGGCATCATCACCCTCATCTACAAGAAGAAGGGGGAGAGGGAAGAAATTAAGAATTGGCGACCGATTTCTTTGTTGAATGTAGATTACAAAATTCTGGCCAAGGTCATAGCCAACCGGGTCAGGTCTGTCTTGGAGTCGGTAATTCACCCTGACCAAACCTGTGCTGTGCCGGGCAGGAAGATCGCTGAGAGCCTCGCGCTCGTCAGGGATACGATCGCCTATGTGCAGGACAGGAGGGTGGATGCCTGCCTCGTCAGCCTGGACCAGGAGAAGGCCTTTGACAGGGTCTCTCATGCTTACATGAGGGACGTCCTCTCCAAATTGGGGTTTGGGGAGGGGATCTGCAATTGGATCCGACTGCTCTACACTAACATCGTTAGTGCAGTCTCGATCAATGGGTGGGAATCGGACAGTTTCCTGATCAGGTCTGGAGTCAGGCAGGGCTGCCCACTCTCTCCTGCCTTGTTTGTGTGTTGTATGGAGCCCTTCGCCGCATCGATCAGGAAGGACGTGAGCCTGAAGGGGGTGACTATCCCTGGCAGCAGGGGCCTGCAAGTCAAGACCTCCCTGTACATGGACGACGTCGCCGTCTTTTGCACCGATCGCCGGTCGGTGAGTCGGCTGTTGGACATCTGCGGCCTGTTTGAACTGGCCTCGGGTGCCAAGGTCAACAGGGACAAGAGCGAGGTCATGTTCTTCGGGAACTGGGACGACCGCTCCTTCATCCCCTTCACCGTCAGGACTGACTACCTGAAGGTGCTGGGTGTTTGGTTTGGAGGAGCTGGGGCGTGCGTCAAGACTTGGGAGGAGCGTATCTCCAAACTAAGGCAGAAGCTGGGCAGGTGGGCGCTCCGGTCTCTCTCGATCGCGGGCAAAAACCTGGTCATCAGGTGTGAGGGGCTTTCGGTACTGCTGTACGTGGCACAGGCCTGGCCTATCCCCCGGACCTGTGCCGCAGCGGTCACCCGGGCCATCTTCCGCTTCGTTTGGGGGTCGAGGATGGACCGAGTCCGCAGGGACATCATGTACAAAGACCGGGGGAACGGGGGGGGGAAGGACGTGCCGAATGCCGCCCTCGCCCCGATGGCTACCTTTGTGTGTGGCTGCATCAAGCTGTGCGTAGATCCTCAGTATGCAAACACCAAGTGTCACTACTTACTGAGGTTCTCCCTGTCCCCGGTGTTGCGAAGGATGGGCTTGGCCTCGCTGCCGCGGAACGCTCCGAGTAGTTGGACCGTTCCGTACCACCTATCCTTCGTGGAGGAATTTTTGAAGGGAAACACGTTTGACCACAAGGCCGTCAGGCAGTGGTCTGCACGTAGTATCCTTGAGACCCTTAGGGAAAAGGAGAGGGTGGATCCTGTCGGGTGGTTCCCCACGCAGACTGCCAAAGTCGTTTGGCAGAATGTCTCGTCACCAGAGCTTTCTAACAAGCACCAGGACATCGCTTGGCTGGTGGTGAAGGGGGCCCTACCAGTGCGATCATTTATGCACGCCCGGACTCTCTGCGCCACCGCACGCTGCCCTCGAGGTGGCTGCGGGGGGGACGAGACTGTCAACCACCTCCTTCTGGAGTGCGCCTACGCGCAGGAGGTCTGGAGGGGAATGCGGTGGTACGTGTCGAGGTTCGTCCCGAGTAGCTCCGTGACACGGCACTCCGTGCTCTACGGGCTGTTTCCCGGGACGCACACTGAGACCAATATCAACTGCGCCTGGAAGACCATCAACGCGGTGAAAGACGCTCTTTGGTTTGTCCGCAACTTGCTGGTCTTCCAGTGGAAAGAACTGACCCCGACCGAGTGTTGTGGACTGGCGCACTCCAAGGTCCAGGACGACGTGCTGAGGGACGTGCTAAAGTTTGGGGCGGCCACCGCCAAGGCGCGATGGGGAAAGACCACCGTGTAAGACCCCTCGGCCGGAATACAACAGGGGCCCTTTCAATAACTGGGTCCAGCTGGGGCCTCCTCCAACTGGTCAGGGGCCCAACCGCGAGTTTTTGTTTCCTTTTGTTCTTTTGTTTTTGGTTTTTGTTGTTTTTTGCCTTTAGTTGGCGTACGTACCCCCTGGGTAATCCGGAACGGATCATTTGACCGGGTAGGTCTGTAAATTTGTTTACTTTTTTTATATATTTCACGAATAAAGTATATTTTTTCAAAAAAAAACAAAAAAAAAAAAAAATCATGACCGTCGTTTCTCGGCCTTTCTGGCTCAGACCAAGTGTGTGGTACCTGTTCTTATCAAGGTGGACCGGGAAGAGGATAGAGCGACCGCATCAGGAGTGGGAGGAAGACGTCGGTTTGGCTGTGAACCCCTGCTATCGGTGGATCTCAATGCTGGCTTCGGCCTAACGCTGATACAGGGAAGTAGCCAACCTTCAACCATGGCCACTGCGAGCGCTCGTGCCCCAGGACAGGGGGTCCGGAACACGGTGCGTGTGACCGTGAAGAAGGTGGATGAGGGTGCACCGGTGGATCGCACCTTCTTTGTGAAGAGGATCCTTCTGGACTGCTGTGGTTTCACCGCTGCGGACATCTACTGCCTGCAGGACTTCCCTGGGGGTGGCTTCTTCGATGTGACCTTCAGGAGAGCCAAACTCTGTGAACGTCTCCTGAAGGTATTCGAGGAGAAAGGAGGTGAGGGTCCCCTTTCTGTCCTGACCGCCGTCCCGCTGTTTCTGCTGCCCCTTCAGAGGAGTCGATTGGTCACCATGCACATGTACAACCCGCATGTGCCAGCAGCCGATGTCCTGACCTTTCTCGGAAGGTATGTGAAGGTCGAAGGGGACCTAACTGACATCATGGACACCTTCGGGATTTGGACCGGTAAAAGGCATGTCAGGGTGACGCTGAGGGCAGGTGCGGATGGCAAACTCCTCCACCCGCTGTCCAGCTTTGCAATCGGCGGGAGCAGGGGCTACCTGACCTACGCAGGGCAGCCCAAAGTCTGCCACATCTGTGGAAGGTCAGGGCACGTGGCGGCAGACTGCAAGGTGACCATCTGCAGGAACTGCAAGGAGGAGGGACACCTCGCAAAGGATTGCCCTAAAGAGAAGAACTACAACCTTTGCGGGGAAATGGGCCACCTTTATAGGGTGTGCCCACGGCGGGGGACTACCTACGCCCAGGTTGCAAGCAGGGGCAACGTGGTGCTAACCCCCCCGGGCGAGAGAAGATGCCAGACTCCTGCAAGGATACAGACCACCGTCGTGTGCAGGAGAGCCAAGCCCTGCAGGACGGACCCGAGGCCTGCGGAACAGCCCTGCAGACTCCCCTCCCCCCTGAGAACCCGGAGTCGATGGAGGAGGAGGCGACAGGCAACCCAGGGGAGTGGACGACGGTCTGGAAGGCGTGGAGAAAGGCACGCCGGAGGGCCGCCGCACCGCAACCGCCAAGCGGGAAGAGGCAGCTACAGGGAGGCTACAAGAGCTCCTCCGACGAAGGGGAGTCGGAGGAAGGCCACCCGAAGGAAAAAATGAAAATCGCCGTGGGGAAGGAGAGCAGCACACCCCTGCCCGCTGATGGTGGATGTCCGGGGGCTACTGCCAGCACCCTGGCAGGCCCCCCGCACCATAGCCATCGGTGACCGGGACGAGTGGAGCTTCAGGTGGAGTGAAAGGAACAGCGTGCCCTCAGCTTGAGCCAGAGCCGGATACTCCTGCCCTCATCACTGCCCCGGCGATGCCGGACAGAGACAGAGACCCAGGAAGCAGCACAGACGCCTTCCTCAGCCCTGGGAGTGTCCAGCAGTTCGCCTGTGCGACGGGGATGCAGGGACTGCCGGGGGGCTGGACCTTGGACTCGGGGAGGGTACCGCGATTACTACTCACAATGGGGGTACGAATCGCGAGTATTAACGTGCGGAGCGTTAAGTCCTCCGCACGATGGGTGTCTACGCTGGCCTACCTGACCAGTGTCAAGGCGGACCTCCTGTTCCTGTAGGAGTGTGGGATACCGCACCTCAGCAGGTACGGGAAATGGTCCGGTGCCTGGACCTGTGGGCCTTCGATTTGGTCGGGGGGTAACGACTGTCGCTCCTCGGGCCTGGCTATTCTGCTGCGGGGAAGCAACTTCACCATCTCCCAAGTTCAGGAGGTGGTGGGGGGA
Organism: Ginglymostoma cirratum; assembly: GCA_024137785.1. Classification (NCBI taxonomy): domain Eukaryota; kingdom Metazoa; phylum Chordata; class Chondrichthyes; order Orectolobiformes; family Ginglymostomatidae; genus Ginglymostoma; species Ginglymostoma cirratum. The sequence goes on along the minus strand of JAHRHZ010000289.1, from coordinate 3,348,676 downwards.
TGTCTCCTGCTGGCGGATGTCACTTATAAGAACGCTCCCCTGAGACTGATAAATGTGTACGCCCCAGCGATACGGAGCGAGCGGTTGGCCGTCCTGCAGCGGCTTCCACCCCTGCTGGCTACGTCCAGGCTGGTCATCCTGGCCGGGGACTTCAACTGCATCATAGATGCAGATGGAAGATCCGGTGTGGGGATAGCGGGTGGGGGGGAGCAAACTTGACGTCATGTCCAGATTCCTGAAAGACACGGTGAAGGACGCCAAACTGCTCGACGTCTTCAGCACCCCTGCAGACGAAGCGCAGCGAAGATACACCTGGTCGCGGCCAGACGGGTCTATCCGCTCAAGGATAGACTTCCTGTTTGTGTCCGGAGCGTTCTCGGTCAGGTCCACGGGCGTCGAGCCGGTGTTCTTCTCTGACCACCGCCTCCTGCTGGCCGACTGTCACTTACAGGACGACCAGCAGGCCGGCAAGGGAACGTGGAAGTTCAACACCACGCTGTTGACCCCAGAGAATATCGAGGAGCTCAAGAGGGAGTACGCCGGTTGGAGGACCGTGAAACCCCTCTTTGAGTCTCCGGGCGACTGGTGGGAGATGGTCAAAGAGAACATCAAGGGGTTCTTTGTCCTCAAGGGTGTTCGGAAGGCGAGAGAGAGGCGGGTAAAGCTGTCGCAACTCCAGAAAAGGATGCAGAACCTGCTCCTTCTGCAGTCGATGGGGGTCGATGTGGCGAAGGACCTCCGGGAGGTGAGGGGCCAGCAAGCCTCGCTCTTCGCCGCGGAGGCCTCCAGGATAATCTTCCGGTCCAGGGTCCGCTCCGTAGAGCAGGACGAGACGTGCTCACGTTTCTTCTTTCAGAAGGTGCACAAAGGGAGATCTGTGCTCCGCCGGTTGAAGGAAGACGACGGCTCAGTGACGTCGTCTCGGTCCGACATTTTGAGGATCAGCAGGTCCTTCTATGCCGGACTGTACGACACCAAGCCTACGGACAGCACGGCCTCCGAGTCGTTCCTGTCGTCTATCACGGAGGTCTTAGATGACGGCACTCGGGAGTGGCTGGACCGGCCGGTATCCCTGGACAAGCTGACCGGAGCCCTCAAGTCCTTTGAGAGGAACAAGACTCCCGGGAGCGATGGCTTACCGGTCGAGCTGTATTCCGCTCTGTGGGACTTGGTCGGCCAGGACCTGCTGGAAGTGTACGACAGTGCACTTCGGGCAGGGGAAATGTGCAAGTCCATGAGGAAGGGCATCATCACCCTCATCTACAAGAAGAAGGGGGAGAGGGAAGAAATTAAGAATTGGCGACCGATTTCTTTGTTGAATGTAGATTACAAAATTCTGGCCAAGGTCATAGCCAACCGGGTCAGGTCTGTCTTGGAGTCGGTAATTCACCCTGACCAAACCTGTGCTGTGCCGGGCAGGAGGATTGCTGAGAGTCTCACGCTCGTCAGGGATACGATCGCCTATGTGCAGGACAGGAGGGTGGATGCCTGCCTCATCAGCCTGGACCAGGGGAAGGCCTTCGACAGGGTCTCTCATGCTTACATGAGGGACGTCCTCTCCAAATTGGGGTTTGGGGAGGGGATCTGCAATTGGATCCGACTGCTCTACACCAACATCGTTAGTGCAGTCTCGATCAATGGGTGGGAATCGGACAGTTTCCTGATCAGGTCTGGGGTCAGGCAGGGCTGCCCACTCTCTCCTGCCTTGTTTGTGTGTCGTATGGAGCCCTTCGCCGCATCCATCAGGAAGAACGTGAGCCTGAAGGGGGTGACTATCCCTGGCAGTGGGGGCCTGCAAGTCAAGACCTCCCTGTACATGGACGATGTCGCCGTCTTCTGCACCGATCGCTGGAGTCTGCGGCCAGTTTGAACTGGTCTCGGGTGCCAAAGTCAACAGGGGCAAGAGCGAGGTCATGTTCTTCGGGAACTGGGACGACCGCTCCTTCATGCACTTCACCGTCAGGACGGACTACCTGAAGGTGCTGGGTGTTTGGTTTGGAGGAGCTGGGGCGTGCATCAAGACTTGGGAGGAGCGTATCTCCAAACTGAGGCAGAAGCTGGGCAGGTGGTCGCTCCGGTCTCTCCATCGCGGGCAAAAACCTGGTCATCAGGTGTGAGGGGCTTCCGGTACTGTTGTTCGTGGCACAGGCCTGGCCTATCCCCTGGACCTGCACCGCTGCAGTCACCCGGGCCATCTTCCACTTCATTTGGGGGTCGAGGATGGACCGGGTCCGCAGAGATATTATGTACAAAGACCTGGAGAATGGGGGGAAGGACGTGCCGAACGCCGCCCTTGCCCTAATGGCTACCTCGTGTGTGGCTGCATCAAGCTGTGCGTAGATCCTTGGTACGCAAACACTAAGTGTCACTACTTACTGAGGTTCTACCTGTCCCTGGTGTTGTGAAGGATGGTCTTGGCCTCGCTGCCGCAGAACGCTCCAAGTAGTTGGACCGTCCCATATCACCTGTCCTTCGTGGAGAAATTTTTGAAGGGAAACACCTTTGACCACAAGGCCGTCAGGCAGTGGTCAGCACGTAGTAACCTTGAGACCCTTAGGGAAAAGGAGAGGGTGGATCCTGTCGGGTGGTTCCCCACGAAGACTGCCAAAGTCGTTTGGCAGAATGCCTCATCGCCAGAGCTTTCAAACAAGCACCAGGACATTGCTTGGCTGGTGGTGAGAGGGGCTCTACCAGTGAGATCGTTTATCCACGCCCGGGCTCTCTGCGCGACCACACGCTGCCCTCGAGGTGGCTGCGGGGGTGGGGGGAAACGAGACTGTCAATCACCTCCTTCTGGAGTGCGCCTCCGCGCAGGAGGTCTGGAGGGGAATGCAGTGGCATGTGTCGATGTTTGTCCCGAGCAGCTCCGTGACAAGGGACTCCGTGCTCTATGGGCTGTTTCCCGGGACGCATACCAAGACCAACATCGACTGCACCTGGAAGACCATCAATGCGGTGAACGATGCTCTTTGGTCCGCAACTTGCTGGTCTTCCAGCTGAAAGAACTGACCCCGACCGAGTGTTGTGGACTGGCGCACTCCAGCGTCCAGGGCTACGTGCTGAGGGACGTGCTAAAGCTTGGGGCGGCCACCGCCAAGGTGCGATGGGGAAAGACCACCGTGTAAGACCCCTCGGCTGGAATATAACAGGGGCCCTTTCAGTAAGTGGGTCCAGCCGGGGCCTCCTCCAACTGGTCAGGGGGCCAACTGGGACTGTGCGGTGAGACAACTGCGGGAGTTTTTCTTTTGTTTTTGTTTTTTTTTCTTTCTTTAGTTGGCGTACGTACCCCCTGGGTAACCTGGAGTGGATAGTATGACCGGGTAGGACTGTAAATTTGTTTATTTTTTATATTTCATGAATAAAGTATATTTTTTCAAAAAAAAATCATGACCATCGCTTCTCGGCCTTTTGACTCAGACCACTTGGCTGCGGTCACGTGCTGGGGCTTTTTGCCTCGACGACGGGGAAATTTGAGTGGGGACTCGGGATCGTGCGCTGTCTCGGCCAAAACAAAAATCATGACCATGTGTCTTAATGTTATTGCAGTGATTGAAATGAGCGCTAGGTGGATCTTATTGTCTATGGGATCCTTGATTTGTGTTGTTAACCTGGGCCAATTAGGGAGCCTTGGTTGACAGATATAAACAGGATTCAGAAGGTCTCCTCAGGTCAGGCACTGGCTTTGAGCTGGTTGGTCAGAGCCCATCTACTGTGCACATGTAAATAAAGGGAGACTTAGTGACAGGATACCAGCCTCTGTGCAGTTATTTCAGCTGTAGTGCTTACTCGCTGTAGTACATAACACAAGAGGAATCTGATATGAGTGGGCAAGGCATTATATATCACTGCAGCACTTCCATGGCTAGCCATCCTGGTAGCCAACTTTAGAGTACAAGCATTCAGCTGCATTGGCATCAACGGTTGCAAGAGCAACATTTTTGGCAATTTCTTATGCAAATAAACCAACACCGTTAGAAAATCCATTTAATGTATTTGTAGATTTAGGGGGTGACTTTTGCCAAATACAGTGTTCAAGTTGGGCAGGGTAGGGTTTTAAGCTGCTCCACTAGTTCATCCTGTGTTTAAACTCATGGAAACATGGAATCATAGCACAGTTACAGAACAAGATGAGTACATTTGGCCTGTTAAGTCTGTACTGGTTCCCTGAAAAAGCAATTTTTCTTGTGTCACCCCCCTGACTTGCCCCATAAGACTGAAAATATTTCCATTTAAGATATTTCCCTTTTGAAAGGTTCACTGACCATGCCACACTCTCAAGCAGTGCATTTCAAATCTGC
>JAHRHZ010000289.1:3312865-3329349 GCA_024137785.1 Ginglymostoma cirratum | reverse complement strand
TGCTGGAAAAGCTCAGCAGGTCTGGCAGCATCTGTGAAGGAGAAAACGGAGTTAAAATTTCGGGTCCGGTGACCCTTCCTCAGAAGGGTTCTGAGGAAGGGTCACGGACCCGAAACGTTAACTCTGTTTTCTCCTTCACAGATGCTGCCAGACCTGCTGAGCTTTTCCAGTAAGTTTGTTTTTGTTCCTGATTTACAGCATCCGCAGTTCTTTTGGTTTTTCTTCAGTAAGTACCAATGGATTCCTTCTACCTATTGAGGTGGTTTAGACTGCGATATTCTTGATAGCACGATGACTCTCATTGCTTATACATCCAGCCGCCTGACCATGGCTGGCCTGTAAGGAGTCATCAGTCACATACAGAGTGGGTAGCCTTTGTCACCAAACTGCCAGCTTTTAGTTTATCATGGCTTGAATATGGCAGAAAATGCCATGGCTGCATCCAGGACATTTGAACTTGTCAATAGAATGTTCTGTGCATGGTCACACATCAACTGCACATTAAAGGAGGGAAAGCGTTGCAGTTGCAATATCTTTTCCTGTCAATATACAGCACCTGCACAGTCTCATGTATGCAGTTTACGGCTCCCAAGAACCATTGAGAGTCCCACAATCAGCAATATCATGTGCCTGATCCTCCTGTATTCATCTAGTTAGAGAGAAGACCATGAAGTTTGCTCCACAATCATCTCAAGTGCACTTACTTGCCTGATGTAGTGATACACGGTAAACCAATACAATGTTATAACAATCTTCCCAGCAGAGGTGAAATCCAGAAGTCAACTGGGTGGGTTGTGACCTGAGCTGAATTCAATAAAGTAAGTATGTAAGTAAGAGTGGTATTTAATGATGTCAATGGGAATCTTTTGTGCCAGCTGGGGATCTAGCAAAAAATTTAATATTGCTCCATACATGGAAGGGAAGATTCCTAGGGGTGTGATGGGTGTCAACCCAAAGCCCAAGTCTAAAATAATATTACACAAAGAACTGTGGATGCTGGAGATCTGAAACTAAAACAAAATTGCGGGAGAAACCCCACAGATCTGGCAGCATCTATGGAGAGAAAGCAGAGTAAACGTTTTGAGTCCAGCTACCCTTCTTCAGTTGGTGCCAGACCTGCTGAGCTTCCCTGGGAACTTCTGTTACTGGCGTAATTCTACAAATTTGCTCCCAGTCCCATCTTTGAACTGTATCTGCGAGACCAGCAAGTTTCCACCCAATGTAACCTAAAGTGAAACATTTAATTATGATTTATTATTAGCTTTTAAATATTTCATCTATTACTGATGATTTAAGTAATAAAGCTACTACCAACATACGAGTCACTTTATTATCTTAATACTGGTGTTTACTTCAGCAGCGCAAAGCTTAAGCTGAAAATTAAAAACAAGCTGTTCTGGGAAATTAGAAATCTTATAAGGTGCCAAAAACTGGATTTCCTGATGTGAGCTTGCTTTTATCAAAGGGCAGTTGATGTGTACTTACGCTCATGCACTGATCTTAGCATATTTCCTACTGCAGACTACTTTAAAAAAAACTCAATGGTCTTCCACTGGAGAACGACAAGTGCAAATACTTACAGGAGGGAGGTGGAAGCTGGTAAGGTCCCCAGGATTCAAAGGCCAGTATGAAGTGACAGAAGTTACTGCTATGAAGAGAAACTGAAATATTGCGACCGCCAAAAGACCTTCAGGGAAAAGAGCTTCCAATTTCAGTGAAGCAGAACTGGATATATTACTATGAGGGCTAGAAATGCATGACTGCTTGGCACATGAGAGAAAAATTACTCAGATTACAGAAAGGACGCAGAGCTAAATAGCTAAAAGCTTGTTATGGCCATTTTTTAATTCTAAGATTACCAACGTAGTGTAAGGGACAAAATATAACACTTTGACCAGAATGAGCATAGTAATTGATTCACTATCTCAGTAAAGGTCATGCAACAAGCATCTAATTCGCTGCCAACATGATGTAACACAGTCCACTGTGAATTACATGCTTGGACAGAGAGATGTCAGCAGCTCAAAGCTATAGCTGGCACTGCTTTGAGATCTACACTTGGCATTGCAGTTGAATAAAATATAACCATAGATTCACCACATGCATCTACATTTAATAATTCTTGGTCAGAGAATTTGGTATGGAGTCACTGAGTGCTATTCTGAATTCTCTGATAAACTAATAAGGTTGTAAATAATAAGATTATAATATTAGGTGATTTTAATTTTGATTTTAATTTTCCAAACATTGACTGGGACTACCAGAGTGTTAAAAGTTTGGATGGTGAAGAATTTGTTAAATGTGTTCAAGAAAATTTTCTTTATCAATATATAAATGTTCCTACTAGAGAAGGAGCCAAACCTGATCTTCGTTTGGCTAATAAGACAGGGCAAGTGACTGAAGTGATATAAGGGGAACACTTTGAGTCTAGTGATCATAATTTTTATTTTAAAAGAGTTACGGAAAAGGTTAAGTTTTCCATAAAAATTAACAATTTTATCTGGAGTAAGGCATATTTTAATGGTATGAGACGAGAATTTTAAAAAATTAATTGGAGTAGATTGTTCACAGCTAGATGGACATCTGCTAAGTGGGAGGCTTTCAAAAGTATCATAATGACACTTCAGAGGCATTATGTTCCTGTTAGAGGGAAAGGTAAGGCTGGTAGAACTAGAGAACAATGGATGAATAAAGATATTGAGGTTCTAGTCAAGAATAAAAAAGAATCATATATTAGATATAGACTGAAGGGTCAGTTTCTGTTCTATAACTTTGTGAGACAACACCTGCATTTGCTCTGCAAACGTTGCAAACTCTGCAAATACTCTGCATTTCTTCTGTAAGAGTAAATGTTCCATACTCAAAGAGAAAAAAGTGGTGATGGGCACTGTTTATTTTGGAGAAGAGAAGGCTAAGATGAGATTTAATCACAAGGGGGGTCTGTACAGAGTAGATAGGAAAAAACTGTTCCTGCTCATTGAGAGTTGAGAATGATGTGACACAGATTTACAGTAATTGCAAAAGAAACTAGTGCGATTTGAGAAAGAAAGAAACTTTGTTCCACTGTGAGTATTAGAATCTGGAATATGTTGCTTGGAAATGTGATGGAGGCAAATTTCAATCAAAGTATTCAAGAAACTATTATATAATTATTTGCATAGAGACAATGTACAAGGTTTTCGGAAAAGGAAAAAGTCTGGCAACAGGTTATAATGTTCATTGAAAAGGCCAGTGCAGACACAATGGGCCAAATGGCCTCCTTCTACATCATAACAATTCTGCGATTCTGTAATTTCAATGCCTCTCCACCATCATTGGGTTGTGCATTGTATGGTTCTAATTTTATCTGTGTAATTATAATCAGAAAGTAATCATCAATGGCTATTCTTCCTCCTCCTGTGCTGCTATGTACTGCTGTACTTCCAGGGATCTATCCTTGAACCACTTCCATTTCTCATCTAAGTGCTGCCCCTTGGTAACATCATTCAAAAACACACTGTTAGTTTCTAAATGCATGTTAACAACATACCAACAGCTCCAATTTGCCAACAACTCCGTCTTGATCTCTCTGCTGTTGGAAAATTATCAGAACACTTTTGAAAAAATGTTTTCTCTAAATATTGGGAAAACAACCACAGTATCAACTCCTATTTGTTTAGTTTTTTTTAATGTAATAAATTGTCCAAAGGTACTTCATAGAAGCATTATGAAACAAGATATAGCAGCAAAAAAAAAGGAAATTCAGCAGGTCTGGCAGCAACTGAAGAAGGTCACTAGAATTGAAACATTAATTCTGCTTCCTCTCCACAGATGCTGCCAAATCTGCTAAGTTGCTCCAACAATTTCTATTTCTGTTTCAAATCTTCAGTGTCTGCTGTTCTTCGTTTTATATTAAAATATGACAGCAAGCTTGGTTAAAATGGAGATTTTAAGGAGGGTCTTAAAGGAGAAAGGTTTAGAAAGGGAATTCCAAATTTTAGGGCCTGAACAACCTGAAGTGCAGCATGAATATTGTACAAGGTCCTGGTTCTGAAAGAGTTAACATTGCAGCTGCATTAAACTTCATCCAATCTGACGACATTACATGGTCTTTGGTTGTGGAAGAACCAGTCTAGCTCTAGGTCCCAGTGGGATCAGACATGTTATCTCTAACTCCTGATAATCTTTGTAATTATTGCTGAATTAGCCAATGTAACTTGTACTTATTGTTATCATTCTCATCAACTTTGTTGTTGTGACAAATGCCTTTTTCATTAATATTCAAGAATGATTCATCCTCACCCTCTGCTAATTAGATAAGTTCTCAAACCCAGTACAGAAAGGTTGAAGAGACCGCAGGTCCTTATAGTACAATAGTAATGTGCCAACTTCCAAGCAAAGAGGCTGTGTCCAAGTCTCACCAATTCCAGAGGGGTGAACTAACATCTCCACACAGATTGATTAGAAATATCCAGAAAGACAGGTTGGTGCCAGGTCTCCACCTCAAGTGCAATACACCAGTGGGTGGTTTCACCGACATACCACAATAGATGGTGGAGATATTATCTTGGGAGTGCTTAAGAGGTTTGAAATAGAGTTGGCGGCATGGTAGCTCAGTGGCTAGCACTGCTGTCTCACAGGCCCAGCAACCTGGGTTTGATTCCACCCTTGGGTGACTGTGTGGAGTTTGCAAATTCGCACTGTGTCTGCATGGGTTTCTGCTGGGTGCTCCGGTCTCCTCCTTAAGTCCAATGATGTGCAGGTTAGGGTGGAGTGGCCATGCTAAATTGCCCATAGTGTTCAGGGTTGTGTAGATTAGATGGGTTAGAGGGCGATGGGTCTGGTTGGGATGCTGTGAGGGGTTCAGTTTGGACTTGATTGGCTGAAAGGCCTGTTTCCACACATTCTATGATCTATGATCTAGAGCAATACATATTCCTCAGGGATTTGTGGGCTAGAAAAAACATTGAACTTGATGTTGAGTCCCTGATGCTGCAGGGTCCCCACGTGAGAAATGAGATGTTGTTCGTTGAGCTTGCGCTGAGGCTCACTGGAGCATTGCAGCAGGCCTGCAACAGAAATGTTGGTGTGGGAACAGGCTGGTATGTTGAAGTGGCAGACAACTGAAAGCTTGAGGTAATGTTGGAAGAGGGAAAATAGGTGTTCTGCAAAGCAGTCACCCAGTCTAATTTTGACTTCCCAGTGTTGAGGAGACCATATTGTGAACAAGTGAATACAGCATTCTAGGTTGAATACAGCATTCTAGGTAAACTGCTGCCTCACCTGGAAGGTGTGTCTGGGGCCATGGAAAATTAATGGGGGAGGAGGTAAGTGGGTGGGTGTTACACCTTTTGCGATTGCATGAGAAGATGCTGTGGGGGTGTAGGGATTTGTTGAGAATGGAGGAGAAGTGGACCAGAGTGTCTCGGAGGGAATGGTTCCTGCAGAATGTGGACACAGAAGAGGGAGGGAATGTGCGTCTGGTCATGGCACCCCATAGGAAGTGACTGAAATAGTGGCTTACAATCCTTTTGATGCATAAGCAGATGTGTTAGTAGGTGAGGACCGGGGGACCCTATCATTGTTGTGGAAGGGAAGAGCAGTGGTGAGGCAGAAGTGCGGGAGATTGGTCAAATACAGCTCAGGGCCCTGTTAGTCATGGTGGCGGGGAATCCTCTGTTGAGGAAGTAGGTGGACTTTTCTGAGGCCCCCTTTGTGGAAAGTGGCATTGTCAGAACAGATGCGACAGACTTGGAGAAATAAAAAGAATGGAATCGAATCCTTACAGGAAGCAGTGTGTGATGATGTACAGTATAGTTAACTGTGGGAGTTGTTTGGTTTGTGGCAGATAATGGTGGCCAGCCTATCCTCTGAAATGGAATCAGAAATGTCAAGGAAGTGAAGAGAGAAGTCAGAGATGAACAGGGTGAAATGGAGGACAGAGCGGAAATTGGAAGCGAAATTGATGCATCTTTCCAATTCTGGATGAGAGATAGAAGCAGTACCGATTATGTTATCGCCATACTGGAGAAAGAATTGTGTGGACGGAGCCAAGTAGGCCTGGAACAAGGAATATTCCACATACTCCACAAAGAGACGGGCATAACTGGGGCCACTGCAGCGTACCCACGGCCACACCTTTGATCTGAATAAAGTGAAAGGAAGTAAAGGAGAAATTGTTCAAAGTGAGGATGAGCTCGGCCAGGCGGAGGAGGGTGGTGGAGGATGGAGACAGTTCAGGCCTTCTTTCCAGGAAGAAGTGGAGAGCCCTGTGGCCATCCTGATGGGGGATTGGGTGGAAAGGGATTGCAATTCCACGGTGAAGAGGCAGCTGTCCTATCCATCTCTCTCAATTTCTTTCTTCTTTAAGTGATGGCAGTCCTCTGCTTCACAAGTCAATGGTTTGCACCTTGGTGGTAAATTCTTAAAAACATAAGAAATAAGAGCAAGAGTAGGCCATCCAGCTTTTCGAGCCTGCTCCACCATTTAATAAGATTTTGGTTCATCTTTTCGTGGCCTCAGCTCCACTTACCCACCCTGTCACCATAACCCTTAATTTCCTTACTGTTCACAAAATTATCTGTCTTAGCTTTAAAAACATTCTGATGAAGGGTCTAGGCCTGAAACGTCAAGCTTTCCTGCTCCTATGATGTTGCTTGGCCTGCTGTGTTCATCCAGCTCCACACCTAGTTATCTCGGATTCTCCAGCATCCGCAGTACTTATTATCTCTAATGAGGAAACCTCAACTGCTTCACTGGGCTGGGAATTCCACAGATGCACAACCGTTTGGGTGAAGTAATTCCTCATCAATTCAGTTCTAAGTCTACCCGCCCTCCTAATTTTGAGGCAATGCCCTCTTGTTCTAGTTGCACCCGCCATTGGAAACATCTTCCCTACTTCTATCTTATCTATTTATCTATTCCCTTCATAATTTTATATGTTTTTATATAACCTCCCTGCTTTTAAACTCAATTCCTATAGCAATGAAGGACAAAATTCCATTTGTCTTCTCAACTACCTGTTGTACCTGCAAACCAACTTTCTGCGATTCATGCATAAGGACACCCAGGTCCCTCTGCACAGTAGCATGCTGCAATTTTTTACTGTTCAAATAAAAGCCCTTTTTAGTGTTACTCCTACCAAAATGAATGACTTCACAATTATCAACATTGTACTCCATCTGCCAGACCTTTGTGCACTCACTTAAACTATCTATATCCTTCTGCAAGCTTTCAAGCTCCTCTGCACACTTTGTTCTACCACTCATCTTAGTGTCACCTGCAAACTTTGACACACTACACATGGTCCCCAACTCCAAACCATCTATGTAAATTGTAAACGATTGCGGCCCCAACACTGATCCCTGAGGCACACCACTGGTCACCGATCACCAACCAGAAAAGCACGCATTTATCCCCACTCTTTGCTTCCTGTTAGTTAACCAATCCTCTATCCATGCTAATACATTTCCCATAACACCATCCACCTTTCTCTTAGGCAGTAGCCTTTTGTGCGCACCTTGTTGAATGCCTTTTGGAAATCCAGAAACACCACATCTACTGGGTCCCCATTGCCCACTGCGCTCATAATGTCTCCATATAATTCAAGTAAGTTAGTTAAACATGACCTTCCCTTCATAAACCCATGCCACGTCTGCCCTATAGGACAGTTTCTATCCAGATGTCTTGCTAGTTCTCCCTGGATGATAATTTCAAGCATTTTCCCCATTACAGATGTTAAGCTGACTGGCTTATAATTCCCCATGTTTTGTCTACCTCCATTTTTAAACAGTGGCATCACACTTGCTGTTTTCCAAACTGCTGGAACTGCCCCAGAGTCCAGCTAATTTTGAAAAATTACCACGAGCGCATTTGTTATTTCTCCCGCCATCTCTTTTAGTGCCCTGGGGTGCATTCTATTATGGCCAGAAGACTTGTCTACCATTAGCTCCATTATCTTACCCAACACTACCTCTTTCATGATAGTGATCATTTCTAGGACCTCACCTACCTTGGTCTCCTTGTCATCAATTACTCCACTGTGAAGACTGACACAAAATACCTGTTCAATGCCTCAGCTATTTCCTCATTTCCCATTATTAACCCCTTTCTCATCCTCTGAAAGACCAATGTTTATTTTTCAAACATTGACTGGAGCTCAGGAGCCCCACTCCAAGGGGATGGCCTCTGCTGTATTGCCTACAGATGAGGACAGTGCACAATTCATTGGTCTTTCATTTTCTTCTAAGCCAATTGAATTTTTAATTTCTGCTCACTTATTCCAATGCTCTTCTAAAGAGACAGCCTTTAGAGGTCACGGCAGTCAGCAATCAACTTGCTGTTATCAATGCAACATCCACTATCTTTATATCTTGCTTGCAGGGGTTCTTCTAGCAAAGATCTAGACACCCAAGAGGCTAGGATCCACTGCCCAATTAACTTTACATACGTTCTTTGGAAGCACCCCTGTCACCCATATGATAAACATGTTCAACAAGTGCAGTTATCTTTGGCTTAGCTATGAGTGTACGCTGATGAAATAACCTTCTGGACCTCTGAGTTAATAATCTTGATCTTCGAGGAGATACCAGGGACAGTGAAGGTAGAAACTATTTATCCTTTTCTCTTGCCTAGCATATCTGTTCAGCTGTCACTGCTGCAGAGGATTGTATTGAAGATACAGTCTTATTAGAATCACATTTTGGCATTCTCAATCAAGTTGCTGTTGATCCACATTTTCTGACACAGCTTGGATATTATAGCTGCTATTTTTGTTGTGTGTGCATCAATTTCTGCATCAATTGACAAAATACTGGTGACTGTGGACCTAGGTATGTGAAGTGATCAATTACCTCAGCTGCGGCATTATCAATAGCTGTAGATAGCAGTGGGGCAACATCCTGAACATGCTAATTGTGTTCCTGATGCTGATGGTTGAACCAAACTCTTTAAGGTCGGAGTAAGAGTCTGTGCATTTCTTGTTGAAGTTGTTCCTCAGTATGGAATCCTACTGTGCTATTATAAGTGAAGACCAACCAGCTGATGAAGACTTGACATCTGACTCTGGTTCTCAGGTGAATAAGATTGAAGTTTCACAGTTTTGCATCTAAGTAGACTCTCTCTGTGGATGACTCAAAGGCATTAAAGGAGCAAAGAGAAGAACATGCCAAATAATGCCTGTCCCAGAATACAACCTTGTTCAACCCCACTGTGGATCGCAAACAGTTTCAATGGCCCCCATCATAGCTGACCTAACCTATCATGCTGTCCTGAATATTGTCCTTATCATGTGTTGGCGCAGGCTTTGTGAGCTGAAAGGCCTGCTCTTGTGTTGTGCTATTCTTTGTACTATGAACAACCCACCTTTATAACTCCTAAAATGGCTCAGTGTCATATGCTCTTTTCTATTGCATTGGAGAAAGACTTTGATGTTGTTGTTCCTTGATCTTTAGAACAGAATCACAACTATGGATGTGAGATGGTTTCACATTTTGTTAATGCTGGTTATATATCAATCTATCTTAAATGCAAAAAGAAGTAAAACTTTTTCTATTGCTGTTTACTGATGCACTGTCAGTAGCATAAAACAGCTTCAACAAATCATCTGTAATAAATGATAAGACCTGTATTTATCTGGTATCTTATAAACTATTTTATTTTATTTAACTTCACATATATTCCATTTGACTTTGTAACAAACATGGTTTGCCATGCAAGCTGAGCTAAAAATAATCAAGTTGCACATTCCACTTGGATCAAAAGACTCACTCAGAGCATTTCAGTGTCACAGTAAACTACACAGGCATAGTGGAAAATATGAAAAAATAAATATATTTTTCACCTAATGTTTTAACTAAATGCAATTTTTATCACTAATTTAGTAGACTGTTTTCTTTTTTGGTGGGGATTAAAAAACAATATATAGTTTAGTCAAAATGTAGCAATGTCTGAGACATTTATCCATTTGTGATGAAATCTGTCATCAAAGATATCAGTTATAAATTTCATCTTTATAGATGGCAGCATGCTTTGTATCTCCAACCTCATCAGATCAAATTGTATAATTCGACCTCATTGTAAAACACATATATAATGGATGTATTATACTGACAATTTCAAGCACATCAATCAGCTGGGATAAGTTCTAGCAGGAAAAAAAAGTTGAAACATCTACAAAAGACCTGTCATTGCACACTTCCATAATCTAGCAGAGCAGCTAAGCCCTATTTCAAACAAGGTCCAATATTTCTCATTTAGTTCTCAGAACATCGTAAAGTATTTATGGAAGGTCTCAACTTGAGATAATAAACTGACTTTCTCTTTGTAATGCTGACTGACTTACTATTCTATAATTTTAGATATATACATCCTCAACATTTTTTCTTTGGGCAGTGCATTTCAGATAGGAATGCAATGCACTGAATAAAATAACGAGAGACGGATATTCTCTTTCTGATGCTGAACTAATGTACATTGGGAGGCCCAAAATAGAGTCATGCCAGGCCTCAACTTTATCTCAACAGATCATGATGGATACTGTTTTCAACTAAGGAAGGAAAAATGCAGCTTTGTGTCATCATAAACATGTAAAACAATATCAGGATTGGTAGTGATATTTCTGCAAGTGGTATTTTCTCAAACCTTGATATGTGCAACCAGACAAATGGATTTTTGAATACAGTGAGAGTCATGCCAGGTACATCAGTACATGAAACTTGGGGCAAGGCTGTGAGCAAGTCCGATAGGTTTAAAAGGTCTTGCTGACTTCAAGCGTTTAAATATAGTATTTTATAATAATTTACATATGTTTTCATTGCAGTGAATGATCAAAGGGATCTGTAGTTAAAATGTAGGTCACCATCTAATTGATGAGAATTGCGTAAATATTTCAGGGAGGGTGGGGGTGGGGGAAGGTATCCACTTGGGATGCTCTTTGGAGGGTCAGTGTGGACCTGATGGGCCAAATGGCCTGTTTCCACACTGTAGAGATCCTATGATTCTAAACCTTTTACCAATCACTTTAAATTAGCACTTGCTGGCAATTTTTCTCTCCTCTGGAGGAAACACGTATTTTCTCTCCACTCAGTCTGAGTCTTATTTTGTATACCTCAATTAAGAAACTCCTCAGTCTCCTCTGTTCTAAGGAAAACAAACCTACCCTGTGCATTTTATCCCATAGCTGCAATTTTCAAACCCTGGCAATACTCTTGTAAATCTTTTCTGTACTTGCTCTAGAGCAGTTGTGTCCTTCCTATAATGTAGTGACCAAAGCTGTACATAAAACTCTAGTTTTGGCCTGACTAGTGTTTTACATAATTCCAGCAATATATGCCTACTTTTGTATTCAATACCTCACCTGTTGAAGAACAGCATCCTATATGCCTTCTTTAACACTATAGCCACCTGTCCTGCCACCTTCAGTTTTCTGTGGACATGCAATTCAAGATCCCTCACTTTCTCTACCCCCTCAGTATCCTCCCACTTATTGTGTATTCCCTTGCTTTGTTTACCCTCCCCAGAACCACATATTTCTCTATGCTGAATTCCATTTACCACCTCTCTGCCCACTCAGTCAGACCGTTGATATCATCCTGGAGTTAACAGCCATCCGCTCAACTATCAATCACATGGCCACAAAACAGGACCCACCACTGGTAACTGCTTTCCATTCACATGAACAAAAGCATGTATCAATGATTTCTCTTCATTTCCGTCACTGAGTCCATTTTGGATGCAACTTGTCACATTCCTCATATTCCATGTGCTTTAATTTTTCTGACAAGACTGCCATGTGAGACCTTGTCAGCTGTCGTACCGACATCAAAACAGACAACATCCCATGAGCAATCCAGCCTGTTACTTCCTCAGAAAATTCAATTGTAGTTTCAGGTTCAAAAAGAGGCATTTATTTTCTATTGAAGTTAGAAAAGACAATTTCTTTTCCTGACCATATCAAAGGCTTCCCAGTGTTACTAGATCCTTCTTAGGTTTTGCACATAGAGAGTACTGGGTATGGAGAATAAGTAGGGTCCAAAGGGACATGGAGTGGGTATGGGGACATTGATGGATACATATGGTTTTGAGAGGTCATGGGAGGCTTAGACGATATTTATGGCTTGAATAAGAAATGTGGATTTGAGAGTTAGTGTAGAACACATGTTGAGGATATGAGGGATGCATGGGACATGGAAGCACCATGGTAGTGGTTGATGGGGTGAGGAGGTAATAAACAAGGGCAAGGTGGGCTAAGAACTATTTTAGCACTAGAATAATGTTCCAGCAAGTGTTGCCACACCTTCTAAATGACAAACTTCAGCATCCACCTAACTCTGTTCCCAATTTGGACATTGTCTGGAAAGCTACAACCGTGATTCCAGTCCTCTCACAAATCTGGAAGATAAAAGTTTGCCGTGAATGAGCTGACTTTCAGACGTTGGGAACACATCATTAGGAAATTATCCAACTACCACTTTTCAACTTTAACATAGGAACAGACCAACAGGGGATCAGAAGCAAGCCACTCAACCCATCAGGCTGGCTCTGCCATTCTATATTATGGCTGATCAGCTACATCAACACCATATTCTTTTGCTATCTCCATATCTCTTGATGTAATGAGTACCAAAAATCTAGTGTCATAGAATAATGTATCATAAGAGGAAGTCATTCACCCCATGGTACCTGTGCTGTCTCTTTGGTAAAGCTATCTGAATAATCCCATTTTCTTTTTCTTTGATGTTTGTCTTGAACATACTAAATGACTGAGCTTTCAGATTGCTCTGGAACAAAGAATTCCAAAGGTTCAGTACCTTCTAAATGAAGAAATTCTTTTCATCTCACTACTAAATGACTTGTTTCTTATTTAGATCTGTGGGCAGAAACTATTAGGGGCATGATTGAGTGAGCTGCTGAGGTTTGTGGCATGGGGGAGAAGTCCAGTGAGGCCTATCTTGATATTGGGAGCATCTTGCTGCAGCTTTCATGATTTATCAAGCAACAAGTCAGGTTTCTCACTAGGCACTAGTGAGTTGCCCATTAAGGGGGAATTATTACTTGTTAGCCACATTATTAATGGTCCATCTCACTTCTTGATTATTCAGCTTCCTTTCTTACCAAAACTGCCAACCAAGCTAAACCTTGAGAATTCTCAATATGGAAATCAGAGTGGGTATCTGATGACTTCAGCTTGCCACTTTCTCTAAAGGACTTCCATGTTGATGAGCAAACAACAATACTATTGGTAATGGTGAGTTGGGAAGATGTTGCAGGCAATAGTGAGAGTGGTAGAACATGAGCCTTGATGAGAGGTGGATACAGTAACAGACTGAGTATCAGATATCGGATAAAAGATACATTGGCGAAGTGAAGAAAATCATTGACTTCCTTCCTAAATGGCGAGATTAGGCCTGCCCTGATGCGGTGGTAACCTTGGACCAGGCTGACATCATCTAGCATCATGAACACCACTGCTGCCCCTGGGAAAAGAAGATGTCACACATCTGAACCATTCCACCAGGACCTGCAAGTCCCTGCCCACAACATCAGGAGTCAATTTCACCTGTTGTGCCATGTGTGGAGAAAATGTTAGAAACTGTGCAGGATGCTGTGTTTCAGCAGACATCCACTAAATGTCAAGTTGTTCAAGGAATGCAATGTGGTTAAACAGGGATAGAATTGGATGTATGGGCTGTCATAGGGGAAGGGTGGTTATTTACGGAGGTAGGTTTCATAAGATGTAGCAAGAAAGCTCACTAATCCTCACATCTCTCCAAAATCTTCAACGCAGCTTGCACTTAGCCAACAAACATAAGATTCAGCTCCAAGTCTCCTGGTTATAGATCATCACTTTCCTTCTTCCCACCACACCCCTCTTAATCCCAGCTAAGGGATAGATCTTTTCTGCATCTTCCACTACCCTTCATCCTATCTCCACCCCTCAGCTGGTGTAGAACCGTTCGGGAACTGAAGTTAAAGTACCTGTAATTCACCAAGGCCAAGTGCCTATCTGCTTATCCGTTTGTCTTGTCATTCATGTTTTCATTACCTTAAGACCTGAAAATTCTCATACACTCTTTACCAATACCTGCATACATCCTTTTGTAAACTTGAAATCATCGAAAACTCTGCTGGTTATATCCTAATTTCCATTCTGTCTGTTCACAGATTACATATGAACAAACAGCTAAGCATTGACCCCTAGTTAGTCAACTCCTCAACTAGAAATCTCTCATCCTCATTTTGAAATTCCTCTGCGGCACCTTTTTGTCTGTAATCTCTGTCAGCTCTACAACTAATTAGAGCCTCTTAAAACTCCTGTATTTTATTTTCTCCATCCTTGATGGCAGTACTTTTGGATGTTTTGGATTTAAAATCTGGAATGACCTCAATACACCTCACTGCCAATCTGCCTCATTTTCCTCCTTTAAGTCACTCCTTGCAATCCACCTCTCCCCACCCCCGGCCTCATCCCATGTCCAACCCTCCCTCTCATCCCTGCCTCCTTGACCTGACACAACCATCCATCTTTTCTGCCGCCTGTCTGCCCCTCCCACCTCACTGACCAATCCCCACCTGCACTCACCTATCACCATCCCACCCACCATCCTCACTCCGCCTCTCTATTTATTTCTGAGCTCCCTTCCCCCTCCCCATTTCTGAAGAAGGGTCCGGACCCAAAACGTCAATTTTCCTGCTCCTCTGATGCTGCCAGGCCTGGTGTGTTCCTCCAGCTCCACACCATATTATCTCTGACTCCAGCATCTGCAGTTCTTGCTATCTCTGAGTGAGTAATAACCCCACTGCGAAACCTCTTCCAAGGATGTCCACCTTGAAAAAGTTGTCCTCCTCCTTCTGAAAAGACGTCAGTGGATCTCTGTCCGACTGCAACTCTCTGGTAATCTCTTCGGCTCTGAAATTCTTCGACCATATATTGAAGCAAACCCGGTACTGTAGCCATGCCGTCTTTCTCAGTGCCTGCCCACAGAACAGGATCATCCCCGATGGACTCCAATCTCCATTCAGGCCATCCAAATTTGGCCCTAACTGCAACAACCACTACGTACACAACATCCAGATCCTCTAAAAATGGTTTTCTTTACAGCTCTTCAAGCACATGCTCTCGGCAATGTGCTGGCCACTACAATCAACCTTACCCCAGCTCAGAGCCTCCCTCTCCCAGACCTGGAAAGGACCTCTTCTGTTTCTCATTCTGCGCAGGATCCACAAAATCAACCAATGCTTTTTCTCCACCCTATCTGACAATAAAAACCATAAGTACCCTAAACTTGTCTGTGTTTACCACCAAAAACAGGCCTCTTCCACCGCTCAAGTCCTCAACCCTACCTGGGACTTTCCCCTCAATGTGCCTGCTGCCATTGACCATGTGGTCACCGCCATCTCTCCCACTGACGCCACTGACCTCATCACTTCGATGGCCGCAAACCATAGCACTGCTGCCATTGCTTACACCACAGACACTGCAGTTTCTGTCGCTGACGCCGCTCCCTTCGCCGACATCAAGGACGATGACACCACCAACGCCGACATTGCCGCTTCCACTGCCGATGTTGGTGACGTTGATGACATCACTAACTTCCCCCCCACACCCAGCTCCAACTCTATTACTAGCTCTACACCTAACCTTAGCCTCAAGCCCTGCCAGGTATTCACCAACACCCCCCAGACCTCCCCCTCACTGAGGACGAATGGTCAGTCCTCAGTAAAGGACTCACCTTCATCCCCTGCGCCTACACATCAATGAATTCCATTCACGTTTGAATGTCCAACACTTTCTGCTGCCTCCTTCTCCACGCCTATTTCTTTAACCTCGAGTCTAACCCACCCTCTACAGACCCCTTCACATCCTCCAACACACCCCATCCTCCTGGACACCACCCCACAGCCTCCTATCCTCCCTCGACCTCTTCATCTCCAACTGCCATCGCGACATCGATCGCCTGAACCTCTCCACCCCTCTCACTCACTCCAACCTCTCCCCCACGGAACATGCAGCCCTCTGCTCCCTCCGCTTCAACCCTAACATCACCATCAAACTCACAGATAAGGAAGCCGCAGTTGTGGTATCGCGCACGGACCTTTATGTAGCCGACACCAACTCTCTGTCACTTCCTCCTCCTGCCCCCCTCGATCATGACCCCACCCCTGACCACCAAACTGTCATCTCCCAGACCATCCATAACCTTATCACCTCAAGTAACTTCCCGCCCACAGCTTCCAACCTCATCGTTCCCCAAGCCTGCACCACCTGTTTCTATCTCCTTCCCAAAATCCACAAACATGACTGTCCTGGATGACCCATTGTCTCTGAGATAAAAGGGTACTGCAGATGCTGGAGAATCCGAGATAACAAGCATGGGGCTGGATGAACACAGCAGGTCAAGCAGCATCACAGGAGCAGGAAAACTTGACGTTTCGGGCCTAAACCCTTCATCAGGGTTAAGAAAACGTCAAGTTTTCCTGCTCCTGTGATGCTGCTTGACCTGCTG
>JAHRHZ010000289.1:3293352-3312465 GCA_024137785.1 Ginglymostoma cirratum | reverse complement strand
CAGCAGGTCAAGCAGCATCACAGGAGCAGGAAAACTTGACGTTTTCTTAACCCTGATGAAGGGTTTAGGCCCGAAACGTCAAGTTTTCCTGCTCCTGTGATGCTGCTTGACCTGCTGTGTTCATCCAGCCCCATGCTTGTTGACCCATTGTCTCTGCCTGTTTCTGCCCCACAGAACTTATCTCCGCTTACCTTGACTCTGTTTTGTCCCCCCAGTGCAGGAACTCCCCACCTATATCCAGGACACTACCCATGCCCTCCACCTCCTCCAAGGCTTCCAATTCCCTGGCCCCCAACACCTCATCTTTACTATGGACATCCAATCCTAATACACCTATATCCCCTACACAGATGGCCTAAAAGCCCTCCGCTTCTCCCACAGGCCCAACCAGTCCCCCTCCACCGATGCCCTCATGCACTTAACCGGACTTGTCCTCACCCTTAACAATTTCTCCTTTAACTCGTCCCGCTAAGGGAGTGGCCATGGGAACCCACATGGGCCCAAGCTATACCTTCGTAGGATACGTGGAACAGTCCCTCTTCCACAGCTACACTGGCACTATCCCCCACCTCTTCCTCCGCTAAATTGATGACTGTATATACACTGCCTCATGCTCCCACGAGGAGCATGAACAATTCATCAACATTACTAACACCTTTCACCCCAACCTCAAATTCATCTGGACCATCTTCAATACCTCCCTCTCCTTCTTGGACCTGTCTGTCTCCATCTCTGGTGACTGCCTTGAGACTGACATCTATTTCCAGTCCACCGATTCCCACAGCTACCTGGACTACACCTCCTCTCACCCACCCTCCTGCAAGAATGCAATTCCCTACTCCCAATTCCTCCATTTCCACTGTGTCTGTTCCTAAGATAGGGCATTTCATTCCCGCACATCCCAGATGTCCTCCTATTTCAAGGACCGTAACATCCCCTCCTCCGGTGATCGAAAATACCGTCAACTGCATCTCTTGTGTGTCCTGCACTTCTGCCCTCACATCCCTTCCTTCCAACAAAAATAAGGGCAAAATCCCCCTTGTCCTCACATATCACCCCACCAACCTTCGCATCCAACGTGTCATTCTCCATCACTTCCGTCTCCTGCAATCTGACCCCACAACCAGAGATATTTCTCCTTCTGCCTTTGGTAGGGACCACTCTCTCTGTGACTCCCTCATCTGCTCCACAGTCCCCACTAGCCCCACCAGCCCGACCCCTTTCCCTGCAGCTGCAGGAAGTGCTACACCAGCACCTACACATCCCCCTTCACCTCCATTCAAGGCACAAAACAAACCTTCCACATTAGACAGGGGTTCACCTGCACATCCGTCAACTGTTCTACTACGTCTGCTGCTCCCGATGTGGCCTCCTCTACATGGGTGAGACCTAGCGGAGACTCGGAGACCGCTTTGTAGAGCATCTGCGCTCTGTTTGCAACAAACGTCAAAACCTTCTGTTCGTGAACCATTTTAACTTCCCCTCCCACTCCCTGGGTGACATGTCCAACCTGGGCCTCCTCCAGTGTCATAGTGACACCACCTGCAAACTGGAGGAGCAGCACCTCATATTCCGCCCCGGGAGCCTATAACCTGATGGCCTAAACATGGAATTCACCAGTTTTAAAATCTTTCCAGCCCCCTGGCCTCATCCCACATCCAACCCTCCCTCTCATCTCCGCTTCCTTGACCTGACACAACTTGTCCATCTTCTCTCCCACCTATCTGCCCCTCCAAACTCACTGACCAATCCCCACCACTGCCTACCTGCACTCATCTGTCACTATCCCACCTACCTTCTCCAGCCCCACCCCTTCTCTCTCTATTTATTTCTGAGAACTCTTCCCCTTCCCCATTTCCGAAGAAGAGTCCTGACCTGAAACGTCAAATTTCCTGCTCCTCTGATGCTGCCTAGCCTGCTGTGCTTCCCCAGCTCCGTACTGTGTTATCTATATAAGTTAATGTGACCATTCCTTTTGTTAAAGTAGATTTTGGGACTGATCCCTGTAATAATTTCAAATATACTCATTGTTTCTGTTTGTTTAGAAAGGGTTTGCAGTGAACTTGAAGATTGAGTTTTTTTTCAGGACTGTAAAATAACAAGCTTGAAAAAAATCATTGTTTGTGAATTTAACTGTGCCACTTTAAGAGAACCGAAGAGATAGATGCTGGAGTCATTGATGTTTACAGTGAGATATATTATTTAGAGAAGGCAGCAGCCAGAAGAAAAATGCAATTACACATGAAAACCTTACTTTGAGCAACTATTGCTCGCTTGTTTACTTTAAATTTTGAGATGCAATACATATTAACAGGAAAGGTATATTGGTTTTGCAAGGGGTACATTACAGATAAGCCAGAATGATACTGGGGGTGAAATGATTAAAACATAGGGTAGTTTGTTTATAACTATTGGGATACCACTCATTTTGTCCCTGTATTTCTGGAATGGTAAAGAACACCTTTTTTTATTTAACTTATTTTTCTAATCAACCTGCTCAGAGATGTTATTACACTCTTCTGGTGCGGTTGGGCCTAGAGCCTGGGCCTCCCAGTCCAGGAGTGAGCACACTACCTCTGCACCACAAGAGGGCCTAGAAGCACCACTATCAATGTTTAGAAAATTGCACATAACCTGGTGTCAACTTCTGTGTGTGTCACTTAATGGAGAGACAAGGACCTGGAATTCAACTATTGGAGACAGACGTCAAAAAATTCATCACCTTGGCTAAAACATAAAATGTCAAAGATAAGCTGCAGAGATAAGCTAACAGGAATATACAACTGACATGGTGAGAGGACTTGTGATACATCCCTCTGTTTTAATGGTGAAGCTGGAATTCAGGCAGAAATCACACTGGCTGTGAAAGTGAACAGTTGGCTCTCACCCTCTCTCCCTCTCTCTTTCTGTAACCTTCCATCCAAGCTTAGAGTCCTGTCTACCAAATTTGATTGTGTCTACATTCCTGCAAGCAGACAGAAACCCTCTACAAAATAAAATCTTTGAATATTTATAGCACCCTTTTAGAAGGAAATGGGCAATATCACCCAAGATTTTTGGACAACAGCCTCAGCTGACAACCAAAGCCTCTGGATACCATTAGTGGACCATTATTGATAATTTTTCCCTTTTATTCACATTTCGCCCCAGCCAGTATTAACTTTATACTTTACATTTTTGGGTTTGAGCGTGTATTTTGTGAAATATCTTTGGAACATTTGGCTTTTTTATAACACTTATTAATTTTTTTTAGAATATTTTCACTTGTGTATTTTAATACAATAAATCTAACCCTAATTTGCCTAATTCAAGAAAACCTCTGGCTTGGTTTGGCCTCAATAAATATGAAATACCGAATTGACAATGCCTCACACTTTTTAAATTCCAAGCTCTGCTATAATCATGCAAGGATTAGAAAGTGGTTGATTTATTTCACCTCCCCTTCACCTGGTTGTAACACTCAATTGAAATAATGAATAGAAAAATGTTGGACAATTTTGTCGTGCTTTCATCTACTACCATTACCAGCAACAATATCTAGTTTATCTTGTCATATCTTTTGAAAGGCAAAATATTTGAAATGCCCAGGGGCTGATCAATATCTAACAAAGGAAAAGTCACATTAATGTTACATAAGATTCTGAATCAACACACAGTTCTGAGGACATTTTGGTGTTAGTGACTCACACATATCCTGCTTGACACTACTTAGAAGTTGGCTAACTAAAATAGTTTCATTATCATGTCCTCAACTGACTAATCCTCTGCCTGCCTCCAGGCCGCCATGGGTTCGGAAACAGACATGACAATGAATCATAGCCTTCCTAGCTTACTGAGTATGCTTAAAGTTTGGGACAATTTCTTCACATAATTTTTAAAAGGAAGAGCTCTACATTCAGGGATTAGAGCCTCAAGTATATAGTAATGGGAAAATATAAGTTCAAGTCAGTCTAAGGCATTAGTCTGAACTAGACTGGTCTAATTTTCTCAGAGATAATAGGTACCGCAGATGCTGGAGAATCCGAGATAACAAGGTGTGGAGCTGGATGAACACAGCAGGCCAAGCAGCATCATAGGAGCTGGAAAGCTTGACGTTTCGGGCCTAGACTCTTCATCAGAAATGGGAAAGGGGAAGAGGTACCTGTTGTGGCCTCCTCTACATCGGGGAAACCAAGCGGAGGTTTGGGGACTGCTTTGTAGAACGCCTGCGCTCAGTTCGCAACAAACAACTGCACCTCCCAGTCGTGAACCATTTCAACTCCCCCTCCCATTCCTCAGATGACATGTCCATCCTGGGCCTCCTGCAATGCCACAATGATGCCACCCGAAGGCTGCAGGAACAGCAAATCATATTCAGCCTGGGAACCCTGCAGCCCAATGGTATCAATGTGGACTTCACAAGCTTCAAAATCTCCCCTCCCCCAACCGCATCCCAAAACCAGCCCAGCTCGTTCCCACCTCCCTAACCTGTTCTTCCTCTCACCTATCCCCTCCTCCCACCTCAAGCCCCACCCCTATCTACTAACCTCATCCTGACCCCTTGATCTGTCCGTCCTCTCTGGACTGACCTATCTCCTCCCTACCTCCCCACCTACACTCACCTTTACTGGCTCCATCTCTGCCTCTTTGAGTTGTCTGCCTCCTCTCCACCTATCCTCTCCTCTATCCATCTTCTATCCGCCTCCACCTCTCTCCCTATTTATTTCAGAACCTTCTTCCCCTCCCCCATTTCTGATGAAGGGTCTAGGCCAGAAATGTCAAGCTTTCCTGCTCCTATGATGCTGCTTGGCCTGCTGTGTTCATCCAGCTCCACACCTTGTGGTCTAATTTTCTGAAAGGAGTCCTTGTCCAGATTGAATAAGCTGCTGATATAGGAGGAAATGATTGTGGGTTGGCAATAGAAACAGGCAGAGATGAACCTCAACTAAACAAATGATACAAAAGGTAGGATTATCTATGACATTGAAAGTTAAAAATAGTTAAAAGAATAATTAAATTGTCTCGAGCTATTTAGGACATTGCGCCAATGCACATTAAATGAATATCATTAATTATTGGGCATACTGAGTGTTCTACAATAATGCTCAGGACATGGATTAACGCATAGACCCATCAAGGAGGTAGAGGGAAATGGTGAAAGGTTGCTTTTCAGACTGGAACCCTGTGACTAGCGGTATGCCACCAGGATTGATGATGGGTCCATGCTTTTTGTCATTTATGTAACCAATTTGGATGTGAACACAGGAGATATGGGTAGTAAGTTTGCAGATGACACTAAAATTGGCAGTCAAGTGGAGAGCAAAGAAGGTTATCTCAGAGTACAATGGAATCTTGATCAGATGGGCCAATGGACCAGGGAGTAGCAAATGGAGTTTAATTTAGATAAATGTGAGGTGCTGCATTTTGGAAAGACAAATCAGGGCAGGACTTATATACTTGATGGTAAGGTCCTGGGGAGTGTTGGTGAACAAAGAGACCTTGGAGTGCAAGTTCATAGTTCCTTGAAAGTAGAGTCCTAGGTAGACAGGATAGTGAAAATGGTGTTTGGTATGCTTGCCTTTATTGGTCAGTTCATTGAATATAGGAGTTGGAGGGTCATGTTGACGCTGTTGGTTAGGCCACTTTTGGAATACTTCATTCGATTCTGGTTTCCCTGCTATAGGAAGGCTGTTGTGAAGCTTGAAAGGGTTCAGAAAAGATTTTCAAGGATTTGCCAGGGTTGGAGGGTTTGAGCTATAGGGAGAGGCTGAATAGCCTGGGGCTATTTTCCTGGTGCATTGGAGACTGAGGGGTGACCTTTTAGCAATTTATAAAGTCATAACGGGCATGGATAGAGTGAATAGCCAAAGTCTTTACCCAAGGGTAGGGGCATCCAAAACTAGTGGGCATAGGTTTAAGGTGAGAGGGGAAAGATTTAAAAGGGACCTAAGAGGCAACTTTTTCACATACAGAGTGGTGCGTTTATGGAATGATCTGCTAGAGGAAGTGGTGGAGGCTGGTACAATTTCAATATTTAAAAGGCACCTAGTTGGGTACATGGATAGGAAGGGTTTAGAGGGATATGGGCCTAATGCTGGCAAATGGGACTGGATTAATTTCAGATATCTGGTCAGCATGGATGAGTTGGAAAGCAGAGTCTGTTTTCTTGCTGTACAGCTTTATGACTCTAAGAGGAAGGTCCTTCAGTTCTGAGATCAATATAACATGTACTAAATCAAGGAATCTGAGAAAATTATGAGAAACAATTGTAGAATTGTTAAAGGAAAATTTTACACACCTTACCAAGAAAGTATCAACTTAATTTTAAGAACAAACATGACTGCTTTGCTATGGTTTTCATGACTGTATTGGATTATTTGGTCTTGGTGCCTTGCGACAGTGATCTAGTACTTAATCTGCAAATTCTATACAATATTCTTCTATAATGATAATATATGATAATTGTGTCAATGTCAAAGAGATGATGATTGGCTTACGAAAAATCTGCTGAACTTTTTCGGTTGTTACATATTTTCTGTTACTTGAGCAGATATTGGTGGAGAGGATGAACAAGGTTACCACCTTCTCCAACTCTTGCTTCTTCTTTTTCTCATCCAGGATTTTTAGGCAGTGGGTGAGAAGATTTTGGTAGGCCCCTTCTTGTGCTGTTTCTCTTTGTATTGGCAGGAGTTTCTAGCAAGAAGAGCAGGAGGATAATTAATTGGCTTTGGTCCTGGACTGCCCTATTACCTGTTAGGCCAAGTCAGGAGTATAATGGAACATTTTCACTTGCTTGAATGAGTGGAGCTCCAGAAATTTCAAGGAACTCAACACCATCCAGGAAAAGGCAGCCCACTTGAGTGATACCACATCTACAACCTTAACCACTCTCTCCCCTCACCATCTGCACACATTGGCTGTAATGTTAACCATGGACAAGCTACACTTCAATCACACATCAAGGCAGTTTCATCAGCACCTTCCAAATACAAGATCTCCACCACCTAGAAGAAAGGCAGCAATTGCATGGAAACATTACAACAAAAAGTCACACATGCATCTTGATATAGAATCTAGTTCCCAGCTGATGGTAATACTGGATATGTCTTGCAGTTTGCAATTATGGTGGTCAGTCACTGAACATACTCACATGAAGCTGACAATATTCTTTTAACAAACTAAAACAACAGTTTATCACACAAAATAAGACAAACAAAACTATATGTTTGTAAAAGAAAAAATATCTTCAATAGCAAAAAGAAAAAGAAACGTTTAACCTTTTTTCCAGCAATATCCTTTACAGACACTCAACCCCAGTGAAGTATCACTTCTAGCTTAACCTTAAGATTTCTTACTCAACTGACGCTTTCCAGCTCTGAGGCCTAGAGACTTTTTTTTAGTTCTGGACATCTTTTCAGTTCTCAGAACCTTGAGATTACTGCAAATTATAACGTATCCTTCTCTTTTCTCTTGCGTAGCCATCCTGCTAGTGACCCCTGAGCAGTCAATTCTGTGTATATCATAGAAACTCAACTTTGTATCCATTCAGCAATTAACTCCTTAGGTAGTTGTTTGAGACATTTAACTTAAGTTACATGCTATTTTTTGGAAAAAAAATCCCTGAGTCACTGCATAATAATGTTAAAAAGGCACTTTCACAGAATTGAAAAATAAACTCACTTGCAAATTTACTTTCCTAAATAGTAACAACGTACTACAAATCTACCATAATATATTGCTGTTGCTTTACTGTTTGGTTCAAGAGCCTGGAATTCTCTTCCTTGTAGCACTGTGGACTGCAGCCGCCCTTGTGGTGGTTTACCTCAATCTATTTAAGAGAAATTCAGGATAAATAATGAATATTGATCTTACCAGCAATGCTTACACCCCCTGAATTTAAAAAAAAAAATTTTCATATTTAACATATTTTAGTCCACTCATCAAAAACTATAAATATGTTATTAAAACCAAATAAGAGTTATGAAGAAGGAATGTGAGGAAAACTCAGTAGAATTTGAAATCTTCCCTGTGAACTGAAGGGCAGCTTGGAGAAGCTTCTATTGGGAAAGGTGTAACTAAAGGTCATGCCCTACAGAATGAACATAATCATACAAAAATGGAATCCTGCAGCACTGAAGCAGACTATTGGGTCATTTGTCCCTGTTGCCACTTTTTGAATGAGAAAGATGAGTGAGGTTTTTCAGTCTACCTCAGTGCACTACAGACCGTCCTGCAACATGTGTAGCTACTATTAATATAGTTGGTGATCTCTTGTGATGTCTATGCAATTTTCTTTAAGACAGTATTTTACTGAAGGGAACAGGACACTCCTTCTTGCTGAGTTTGATCCACTAAGATTAACTATACCCTGTCAAAAAAATGAGGTTCCTCTAACTACTTCATGATGCACTAGCATTGTGGTAATGTCACTGGACTAGTAATCCAGACTAACACTTAATGAACTTGGATTCATATAGCACGATGATTAATTGGGATTAATAGGTCTGGAATAGAAAGCTATGAGCATTAAACCACATTGATTTGATTGGGAGATTACTGTATCTGATTTCCTTCCGGAAAGCGAACTATAAAGCCATCATCCAGACCCACATCAATGAGATTAACTCTTAACTATCCTCAGTTCTAGGGATGGGCCACAAATAGTGGCACACAAATCCCATTCCACGAAAGAATATTTATTTTTAAAAAATGGGAAGTTTGTGTAAGTTGTTGTTTCATTGGCCTGGAAAAATGCAGTCACTTAAACCCTTTGCAAAGAAAGTCTGGAAAAAGATGCAATTTTATTAAAATCAAGGTTCATCCTAAACAACTCTGTGAAATAGGTTGCTGTACACCAAGGACTGTTTCCTAGGATGCACACGAAGATAAATATCGAATGCAGAACTGTAGAAAGGTTATAGCACACTTAGAGGCCATTCAACCCATTTTTTTTTAATTGTGCCAGCAAGGAATTAAAAAAGTACTAGCCATTCATTTGCTTGGCTACAGGACCACCAGCTATCTAGTCTTGCTGGTCTTCCAGTGCAGAGTTGGTCATGAATAAATAATGCCAACTGGTACATTCCAATGTTCAGAGTTACACACTGAAGAATGCAATAAAGTTTGACGCACCACCGCAAAGGTGCATTGAGGAAGGGCTACTGTCTAATGTCTTTCAGTCATGGCATGTTGGTGGGCTAGAAACTGGGTGAAACTCCTGGGTTTGTGCATTTGGTAAGCAATGTACCTTGTAATTATTAACTCCAATTGTAAATGCACTAAGTAACATACAAAATTGGAAGAAACTGATTTGCTTCACACCTTATGTAATGACAACTTTGGACAGTTGTGCAATATCCTTTTATAAAGTTGATGGATAAGTTATATTTTTGGGAAAAATATGTCACTCAAAGCTGCTGTTGTATTGAAGTATGTGCTAATCAAGCAAATTCCATGTCACCATTTTCATCTATTTTGTTTATGATTTAAGTGCATAAATGAAGCTAAGTCTATACACATGCTCAGTTCAACTCTGATACCCAGGGACAGGGTGATGGTGATCACATTACATGGTACAAAATCACTCCCATTAGGAACTGGTTTTAACGGAAGACATTTTGAAAATCAACAGAAATCAAAGGAGGCACAAGGTTGGAAAGATAAGCCATAATTGTTAAGTAAACATTCATTGTTTAAAGGGATACTAATGCAAAAGGCCTTCTTTACTGGAAAGAAAAGTTGGTTCATGTTGATATTTAGATTATTATGCAGTTAACTTACCAACTTCTATAGATAAATACAAATTCTGAGGAGGGTTGGAATTGTAAGTAAAATGGAGTACTGAGGTAATTCTCTGAAGTTGTGGAACTCAAAATATATTGAGTCTGAGGGGCTGTAAAGTGCCTATGTGGAAAATGAGATGTTGCTTCAACTTGCATTGAGCTTCTCTGGAAGATTGTAGCAGGTCAAGGATGGAAACACTAGCATGGAAGCCAGAAGATTTATTGAAATGGCAAATCACTGGAAGGTCAGAGTCATCCCTACAACAGAATGGATATTGTCCATATCGCAGTCTCCCAGTCTATGTTTGGTTTCACCCACGTAAAGGAGACCACATTATGAGCAGCAAATGCAGTTAACTGGACTGAAAGAAGAGCAACTAAAATGCTGCTTCAGATTCAAGGCACATTCTGGGCCTTGAATAGTGAGGAGGGAGAAGGTGAATGAATAAGTGTTACACCTTCTATGATCGAGAAGATGTCATAGGGGAGTGAGAATGTGTTAGGAGTAATGGAGGAGTGAAACAGGATGTCAGTGTGGGAACAGCCCCTGCGGAATGCTGACAGTGGAGGGGAGGTGGAGAGATGTGTTTAGTAATGGTATCCTGCTGGAGGCAGCAGAACCGATAGAAGATGATCCTTTGCATATGGAGACCAGTGGGATGGAAAGCCAGGACATGGGGAATCATATAACTGTTCTGTTATGAGGGCAGAAGTACAAAAGATGGGTCAGACATGATTGAAGGTCCTGCTAATAACGGTGGGGGTGATCCTTGGCTGAGGAAAAGAGCGAACAGGTCAGAAATAGACCAATAAATGGAGATGGAGAAACTGGGAAAATGGAATAGATTTTTTGTAGGAAGTAGGGAGTGAGGAAGTGTAGTTGAGATGACTGTGGAATCAATGAGGTTGAAGTGGATATTGGTGAAATGGAAAAGAAATAGTGAATTAATAGAAAGTCCAAAAGAATAGAAAAGGAAGAAAAAAAATCCAATTTAAGATTTGACATCTTTAAAAATAATTCACTACCTTGAGAAATGGAAACCGCATCTATTTTTGTTTAGTTATTAGACAAGAAGAATTGATTGCAGTATTTATCTTCTTGTTAAAACTGTGCTCATGCCGAGAATTGTCAGACTTAACCTTTTACAAGCAAGTGTAATGGGCAGTTAAGCTGCAAATGCAGAAAATTCAAGAAGTCATAGAAAGGTTAAGGGTAAAATTCAGTTTGTGCAAAGTGGCACAAATTGTCCAGCAACGTATTCTGATCCACAATTTATGGAGTATCACTTCTACACATTTTATTGGCTAATTTGCATATTAATAACAGAATGTTTCAGGCTGTAAATCTGGCCAAATAGAATTTGTTCTATCAAATTTATCTCAAGAACTTCATCATTTAAATAACTATCATAACTTTACAGAACACTGAATTCAATTTTTACTTTGTGAATTTCATAACATAACCAGATTCTTTCCAGCACATTAACAGCAGCTGTTTTGCCAATTGTTGTGTCACTGTCACATCATCAACAAATTTGATAAACTGCTTTGTGGAATGCAAGGACTTGAAAGAACTGACAGTGCTAAAGACAACTGCAAGCTATTTATACTTCTGTTTGACAGGGTGCTGGATTTAATTAACCAGGAGGGGACATACACCAATTATATCAGGATGAATGCAACTATAGAAAAGAAAAGCGAATCAATTAGAAAAGAATACAGAGTCAGGCCAATTTTAACGTTTGGCACACAATGGGTGGTCAGCAGGCAGACTGAAATCATTGCCCATCCATTGAAATCACAAAGAGATCTGAGTCAATTTAAGACTAACTGGCATGTTGTTGGTGAACTGTGTGGTCTGATCTCACGATACAGGGCACCATGCTGGTTAGAGATGTCAGTAAATCAATAACTGTTGTGTGGAACCAACTGACAGTCGAAACATGGCAGAGACAATCCTGGAGGGAATGAGGTGAGTGTACACATATGCCAATGAAACAATGATTTTTTCTGGTAATTTCTCTAGGCTCCACCTGGTACCAGGAAAGATAATAGGGAGATATAGCTTTGGTTCATTTTACTCCTTTAATATTAGGAGAACTGAAGTGATTGTTCTCAGTTAATACAACAAATTCCGCTCTCTAGCAATTGACTCCATCTCTTGCTGGCAACAGTCCGAGAATAAACCAGACTGTTCACAATTTTTATGGTATTTTTCTCCCTAAAATAAATTTATGACCAGACATTTGTTTCATCACCAAGACCACCCATTTCCACCTAAATAACCAGAATCAGCTTTGCTCTGCCTCTCTGCTGCTAAAATCCTCATTCCTGTCTTTGCTATCTTTAGACTCAGCTATTCAAGTGTACTTGTGACTGGTTTTCCATTCTACCCTCTGAACCAAAGTTCATCCAAAACTGTTCTGCTCAAGTCTTAACTTACACCTACTGTCTCTATGCTTGCTAACGTATATTCACCCCAGCCAACCAATACCAAACTATGAAATTCTCTTCCTTGCTTTTATCTTTCTTCATGACCTCACTCCTTCATTTCTGAGATCGCCTTCAGCCTTACAGCTCCTTGCAAAATCTGCACTCATCTACTTCTGAACTTCTGAACATTCCTGATTGTAATGAGTGTGCATGCATTCAGTTGTCTAAGCTGTAAGCTCTGGAATTTTCTTTACCACCCCCTCCCCTACCCCTTTAACCAGGTTGATAGTGAGGTCAGTAGGCCAGAAGATCTACCTCTATTTACTGGGATATTGTCCCAGTCAGAATGTTGAATGTCAAGCTCT
This sequence comes from Ginglymostoma cirratum, assembly GCA_024137785.1. Classification (NCBI taxonomy): domain Eukaryota; kingdom Metazoa; phylum Chordata; class Chondrichthyes; order Orectolobiformes; family Ginglymostomatidae; genus Ginglymostoma; species Ginglymostoma cirratum. The sequence continues at coordinate 3,299,906 of JAHRHZ010000289.1, read as the reverse complement.
CAACTCTTCCTTCTCAATTCACCTCAACCCCCAACTTTCTCGCAATCCTACTCCATGCTCCTTGTGCATCCTGCTGACCCCCATGTACTCTCCATAACTATTCATTCAGTGTCCACTATGGGCACAACCAAACCATGTGATAATAATGGGGAAACTTTGAAATTTACATAAAAAGTTAAAGTTCTAACAGTCTAATTGAACTGTCAATCAAGCACACTTCATACTGAGAAAAGTAAGTCCAGATACAAGGAAAGGAAACATAAAGCTTCTCAAGTGGTCATTGAGTTGTAAAGTTGAACAAACATTGACTTAGTAACCATGTCAAAGACAGATAATCCTTTAATATCCCTGCAAAATTGATAAACTATGTACACAACATTCTTTTGAAGATAAATATTTCAAGAGCTTTTGAAACATACACCAAGTATTCACTATGGGCTCAACTATCAAAACACACTTGTCAGGGTTCAATTCAAGATAATTAACAACTGATGGAATGGATACTTTCTGTTGTGTTTCAAAGCAAATGTCTGTCAATAAATGAATTTCAGGACAGTTCTCCTCTTAGCAAATTTCCTGTGGTTCCTTGGAGTTGTCATGAACCATGGCAATTTATTGAATGGTTCAGCTTCATAGATATTGGACATCACATTTGAACTATCTATCCCCCTCTAAGGAATCTGGACAGGACAAATTGGCTGACTTCCCCCACCTTTATCCTGCACGAGTAAAACTGCCAGAAATGGGAATTAGGGCAGGAATCCTGGAATCAGGTCCTCCCATCATTTTTCAAGGACACTCGAGTAAGCCTTATTTGGCGTAAGTATGTGCATCTCTCTTTCCTTGGTCACTTGATCAGTCAATTATAATGAGGGTGATACATCTACCAACAAAATTATAAAATTTTCCTGAATTTAATAAGTTAGATGAGTAGAGTAGGAAATATATACAAAACTAAATAATCTGTTATATTAGGCAAGATATACATCTTTTGAGCATTCGAAGATAGGTAGAAAAAGTAAAGAATGTGAAAATCCAATTAGTTTGTGCTACGTATGTACTCAGTGGAACAATAATCGTCCAGATTTCAAATTAGAATGAGTTAAAATGTGGAAAATATGAGAAATATGAAGCATGTCAAGTTGACTGTGATATTTCTTCAGAAATCCTCTGTTATAAAATGATGTTATTAATGTCCATTAAAAGAAAGAAGTTGCATGTTATTGTCAATAAGAATGTAAATCATTAGGTTTGGATGAATTATGATGCTGGGAAACTCACATGCAGTGCGGAACTGATGTTGAAAATGCAGACAGCAAAAGCATTTTATTAAATTAATCAATTTACTATGCAAGCATTTTCTTTTGGAATTGATAGCTGCAGTCATTAAATTTTCAAATGTATTTTTCCACTGTTCTGTAACTAAGCAATCTGGCGAGTACCAATCTCCTTCTCTTCATAAACAGTTTGCCGGTGTACAATAAATTAACATTGTAAGGTGTTTTAAACCACTACACACTACACAGTGTATTTTCAAGAATCGATAAATGTAATACACTGTCAACTATTAGGATTGGAAGTTAACACAGAAAACCAAGCATTTAATCACATTATACTAATTCCACTGAGGGTACAGTATATCTTTACTGAGTGCAAATGGCAATACTGCAGTTTATTCCTGCAATTTTTTTTCAGTGTGATAGGTAATTACACTTTTTCTACATTCTTATTGTTGCTTTTTGATCCCTCTCCATGGCCACAGTTTGAAATTAAACCAGTCTGTTCACAGCCACATCATCACATGTGACGCCAAGAGGAGCTTCTGACCTCATCTCAGCACCATAATTCTGCCATCGGCTTTCATCTCCATAACACTGATTGGCCTTGTATCTGCTCATCTGCTGCAGAAATCCTTATTCATACCTTGTTTACTTCTAGACGTGCCCATTCCAATGTACTCCCGGCCAAGCAATTTTCTGCAAACCTGTAAGGTCATCCAAAATGTTCCTGTTCATTTCTTGCATCAAGTCCCACATATAAATCACTCCTGTGCATATTGATCTACATTGTTTGATGAGGAGTGCAGGCTTTAAAATTCTCATACTTGTTTTCAAATCACTCCATGTCCTTTCCCCACCATATCTTTGTCGTTTCCACCCTCAAAACATTATGAGACATCCGCGCTCCTTTAATTTTGGCCTTTTGAACATCCCTGATTTCAGTTGCCCACTATTGGCGGCTGTGCCTTCAGTTGTCAAAATGCAAGGCTCTGGAATAGTCTCCCTGCAGCTCACAGCCTCATTTTCCTCATTTAAGACATAACTTGGAGATTTTAGTAATCAGACCTAATTTCTCTTTACATGGCTTAGTGTCATATTTTGTGTAGGAATACTGCTGTTAAGTGTCTAGGGACTTATATGTGCAGTGTTTTTAATATAAAAGTTTATTTTATGGAATTAAGAACATTTCGAGTGAAAAGTTACATGAAGTGCATTTCAGAAAAGTCACTTAGTTAACTAAGAAATAAGAAACAAATTGAATAAAAACTATGATCCTTCTTAACCACTGTGCTATCAGCCATGGTCACCTTAATGAAATTGCAGCATGTCACATAGTAAGAAAATGCTAAAGTATCTCAACCTGCTGGCATGGCACCAGTGGTCACAGCATCTAAGGATGAGAAGAGGCAGTGGAAAATATCATAAGCCAAGGGAGACATTTTCCAAATCTGTGTGAGCAGTGAGTCCCCACACAGTCACACATGAAAATAAATCACAGTAACTGTCAAAGTAGATAATGTTATAAAATAAAAGCAAAGTAATGCAGATGCTAGAAATCCAAAATTAAAACAGAACAGACTACAGATCAGTCAGTGCCAGTGAAAATAAAAGGAAAACAGAGTTAATGATCAGGTCTCTGACCTTTCATCACCAAATTTTGGACTTTCAGGCTTCACTGTTACAGGAGGATCGCAGTATAATTGATTTGAAAATGCTCCATTTAAGTTAAAAGTAGGTCTCAAAAAATTAAGTTTACAACAGCATAGCTCAAATTAAATAGATAAATTACATCTTATAGTTTCAATTAAAGATGAAACATCTAAATCCCTGAAACTCAGCAGAATTAGGTGCTAAGGTGGACTGGTTAGACTCCACACTTGGATGAGTTGTGTGACAGGCTTAATTCTCAAGTCTACTAAGCAGCCATCAAAAGGGAGATGGGTTTAGAAACGAATCCCCATTTCCACTGGAATTTCAATAATGATCCAAGGCTGATCACCCAATTGGTAAGTTATGTACAGTCAGGTCCAGGCAGTCTCCTCAGAAGAAATAGATTAATTGGTTCAGAGAATTGTATAGAGTCCAAAACAAAAGGATTGCTCAAAAAAATATTTTTTAGTCAACTGGATAAGTGGCTTCCAGCAAGGACCTGGCAGCATGATTTTTCTTCTAGAAAAGGTGACCAATTAAACCATCAGTTTTGTTTAATTGAATTTCAGTCTGAAACATGTACCTTTGTGAACACCATTTTCCCATTAGATCTCCACTTGAATTTATTATTTGTTTCAACAAGGGGCATCGAGCGGAATTACTCTTACTTTTAACTAGTTAGCCAACTTTCAAGCCACTCATATATCATATTCTCAATGTTAAATTCATCATTAAATTCATCTTAATGTTTAGGAGGGTTAATATTACATTTAGAAATAGTAATTAGAAATACTGGTCTAATGGTAAGATTCTTGGTAGTGTGGACGAGTAGAGAGATCTCGGTGTCCATGTGCATACATCCCTGAAAGTTGCCACCCAGGTTGAGCGGGTTGTTAAGAAGGCGTACGGTGTGTTAGGTTTTATTGGTAGAGGGATTGAGTTTCGGAGCCATGAGGTCATGTTGCAGCTGTACAAAACTCTGGTGCGGCCGCACTTGGAGAATTGCGTACAGTTCTGGTCACCACATTATAGGAAGGATGTGGAAGCATTGGAAAGGGTGCAGAGGAGATTTACCAGGATGTTGCCTGGTATGGAGGGAAGGTCTTATGCGGAACGGCTGAGGGACTTGAGGCTGTTTTCGTTAGAGAGAAGAAGGTTAAGAGGTGACTTAATAGAGACATACAAGATGATCAGAGGATTGGATAGGGTGGACTGTGAGAGCCTTTTGCCTCGGATGGTGACGGCTTGCATGAGAGGACATAGCTTTAAATTGAGGGGTGATAGATTTAGGACAGATGTCAGAGATAGATTCTTTTCTTCGAGAGTAGTAAGGGCATGGAATGCCTTACCTGCAGCAGTTGTAAACTTGCCAACTTTAAGGGCATTTAAATGGTCATTGGATAAACATATGGATGAAAATGGAATAGTGTAGGTTAGATGGGCTTCAGATTGGTTTCACAGGTTGGTGCAACATCGAGGGCCGAAGGGCCTGTACTGCGCTGTAATGTTCTATGTTCCATGTTAAAGTTGGTACAAATAAATGAAATGATAATTGATTGTCATGAAAATAAGAATGAAATAAAACAAAGGAACTGTGGTTGCTGCAGATCTGAAACAAACAAAAACGGAAATTACTGGACAAACTCATCAGATCTGGCTGTGTCTGTGATGAGAAAACAACATTAACATTTCAAATCCAATGACCCCTCTCCAAAACTGGTTTAATAATGTTCTTTCAGAAAGGAAAGCTGGCATCTTTTCCCAGTAAAGCCTGAACATGCTTTGAGTACCACACCTTCATTGTTGACTTTTAACTGCCCTATGCAATGGCCCCTCAACTCATTAAGTGTTATCAAAATGTTACCACTTTCTGAACGCAACTGCATAGAATCATAGAATCCCTACAGTGTGGAAACAGACCATTCAGCCCATTGAGTTCACATTGACGCTCCAAAGAGCATCCCATCCAGACCCCGCATTTCCCACGGCTAATCCACTTAGCCTACACATCCCTGGACACTATGGGTAATTTAGCATGGCCAATCCACCCAACCTGCACATCTTTAGACTCTGGGAGGAAACTGGAGCACCCGGAGAAAACTCACGCAGACGTGAGGAGAATGTGCAAATGCCACACAGTCATCCAAGGTTGGATTCTAACCCAGCTCCCTGGTGCTGTGAGGCAGCAGTGCTAACCACTGAGTCACCGTGCCGCCCTTTTTTATGCCAGTGACACCCAAATTCTAAGAATGAAATAACAAGAGCTTCCAACAACTGTCAGACAAATTGAGATACTTAGTTCGACTGTACAGTTTAAATACTTCCAAATCAATTGCTATTTGCATACACGCCAATGCAGCCAGAACTAGAAGAATCCCATACACGCACATCCATCTTTACTGCTGTGTTAAAATATGACATCAGAAGATTAATCGGGGTCTGGAAATTATCACTTCGTTCAATCAACCTGAATATGTTTATACAATTTGTTCATAGGATATGGGTGTCACTGGCTTGGCCAGCATTAGTGCCCAACTGTAGTTGGAGAAGTTCGTGGTGAGCTGCCTTCTTAAATTATTACAGCATGTGGAGTGTAAGGATACCCACAGTGCTATTATGGAGGAAGTTTCAGGATTTTGACCCAGTGACAATGAAAAAATGATGATATTGTTCCCAATCAGGATGGTGTATGACTTCAAGGGGAACTTGGGAGTGGTGGTGAATGTGTGCCAGGCCTAGTTAGTGCGGACATCCTTGCAATCTCTGTAGACTCCATTCCATAATCATAAAGCTGTACAACATGGAAACAGACCCTTCCATCCAACGCATCTATGCTGACCAGATGTCCTAAATTAATCAATTGCCAGCATTTGGCCCATATCCCTCTCAACACTTCTTATCATATACCCATCCAGATGCCTTTAAAACGTTGTTATCTTACCAATCTCCACCACTTCTTCTGGGAGCTCATTCCATACATGCACCACCTTCTGTGTGAAAAAGTTTCCCCTTAGATCCCTTTTAAATCTTTCCCCTCTCACCTTAAACCTAGGCCCTCTAGTTTTGGACTCCATCACCCCAGGGACAAGACCTTGGCTATTCTCCCTATCTATGCCCCTCATGATTTCATAAACTTCTATAAGGTCACCCCTCAGCCTCCGACACTTCAGGGAAAATAGCCCCAGTCTACTCAGTCTCTCCCTATGTCTCAAACCCTCCAACCCTGGCAACATCCTTGTAAATCTTTTCTGAACCTTTTCAGTTTTCACAATATCCTTCTTATAACAAGGAAACCAGAACTGCATGCAGTATTCCAAAGATGGCCCAACCAATGTCCAGTACAAGCATGGGGCTGGATGAACACAGCAGGTCAAGCAGCATCATAGGAGCAGGAAAACTTGACGTTTCGGGCCTAAACCCTTCATCAGAAATGGGGGAGGGGAAGAGGGTTCTGAAATAAATAGGGAGAGAGGGGGAGGCGGATAGAGAATGGATAGAGGAGAGGATAGGTGGAGAGGAGGCAGACAAGTCGAAGAGGCGGGGATGGAACCAGTAAAGGTGAGTGTAGGTAGGGGGGTAGGGAGGAGATAGGTCAGTCCAGGGAGGACGGACAGGTCAAGGGGT
>JAHRHZ010000289.1:3276871-3292952 GCA_024137785.1 Ginglymostoma cirratum | reverse complement strand
CTCTATCCGCCTCCCCCTCTCTCCCTATTTATTTCAGAACCCTCTTCCCCTCCCCCATTTCTGATGAAGGGTTTAGGCCCGAAACGTCAAGTTTTCCTGCTCCTGTGATGCTGCTTGACCTGCTGTGTTCATCCAGCCCCATGCTTGTTATCTCGGATTCTCCAGCATCTGCAGTACCTTTTATCTCTGATACAATGTCCAGTACAGCTGCATCATGACTTCCCAACTCCTATACTCAATGCATTGACCAATAAAGGCAAGGATACCAAGCGCCTTCTTCACCATCCTGTCCCCACTTTCAAGGAACTATGAACCTGCACTCCAGGGTCACTTTGATTCATTTGAAAGTGAGGACCACATATTTGCAAGCAAGTAGCACTTGTCACATAATAACCAACAAATAACAGAAAACAAAGTGAAATACTGAGCTGGGTGTATTTTTGGCTGGGGGAGGAAAAGTACATGTACAATAGGGCAAGTGTCCAATCCATCGCATTCCCACCCACGCCAAAGCTCACACTCAAAATACAGAGGGTGAGTCATGTGAAATCTATGGCTCACTTATTATAGGGTCATGGATGCAGAACTAGAAGTGGACCATTTAGCCCATTGAATTTGCTCCAATAATCAATTTGATCATAGCTGATCTGATAATCATCAACTTCATTTTCCTATCTTTTCCCCATAACTCTTGATCACCTTTGATTCTCTTACTGATTAAAAATCTATCTCAGCCTTGAACATACTTAACCTAAACTCTCTCTCTGAGATTATGTCATCTGATCCTAGATTCTTCATAAAGGAAAACAGTCTCTCAACATCTACCCTGCCAAATCACCTAAGAATCTTAATGTTTCAATAAGATCATCTCTCATTCTTCTACAATTCAATGGGTACAAGCCCAATCTACTCAACCTAACCTCAGAAGAAAATCCTTCCATACCTGGGATCAAACTGATGAACTTTCTCTGCATCAAACAAAAAAAAACTGTATTTAAACAGAGACCAAATCCAAACTTTCTGTGAGAACTTTATTGCAGTTAAACACATTAAAATACACATCCCATCCTACTAATTACTAGATCCTCAAATTTACACAACCAATTCACACCCAGTTAACCCTTCATTAATCATGCAAGGTTGGCCAACTTTTGCATTTCTCCCTGGCTTGAGGTAGCTTGCTTCAAATGGTTTTGATGGCAAGTGCCTTGTCACATTGATTATTGTTTAGCTGATAAATCACAAGAGCAGAAACCAGTGAACACCATTTTATCTTAATGAGTCTAATTTTTATTCATTCAGCGTACTTTTCCTGTAGAAGTGTATTATCCAAAATGTTGTCTTCTCCTTTCGTCCAGATGCTACCTGGCTTGCTGTATTCTTCCAGTCTCCAGTTTGTCTACCTTGGAATCCAGTATCTGCAATTTTTTTTGGCTCTGACTTGGTGTTCTTGGCTGAGCCAGTAATAATTGCTGCCATTGAGAAGGTGGTGGTGAGCTGTATTCTTTAACTCAGGTTATTTTTGTGTATTTACACCTTCAGTGTTGCTGGGGAAGGGGGTTGCAGGATTTTGATCCAGTGACAGCGAAGGAATGATGATGTATTTCCAAATCTGGATAACGACAGTCTTGGAGGAAAATTTGCAGGTAATGGTGTTCTCATGTGCCTGCTGCTCTTGTCTTTCTAGATTATAGTGTTCAAGGATTTTATAAGATTCTGTCAGAGGAGGCTTGGTGAAGTTCTCTAGTGTATTTTGTAAATGGTGCATACTGTTGATACTGTAGTCAGTGTGGATGCCGTGCTAATTATATGTGCCGTTTTGTCCTGGACAATGCCAAGTTGAAGTGTTGTTACAGCTGCACTCAGACAGGGAAATGGGGAATATTTCGTCATACTCCTGATTAAGCCTTGTAGATGGTGAGACATGCTTTGAGGAGTCAGGAGATGAGTTACTTGCTGCAGGATTTCTGCCTGTGATCTGCTTTTGTAGCCATTATATTAACACGGTTTGCCTAGAACAATTTCTGGTCAATGGTAATCCCAAGGTTGATGATAGTAGACATTCAGCAATCGTAAAGACGCTGAACGTTAAAGACAATGGTTCTCTCTTTTTTGGAGATGTTTTTATCCTGACACTTGTGTGGCACGAATGTTACTTGCCACTTGTCAGCCCAAATCTAGATATCATCCAAGTTCTGCTACATTTTGATACAAACTGCTTCAGTATCTGAGGAGTCATGTACAATGCTGAATAATTTGCAATGATCAGTGAACATTCCCACCTTATGATGGAGGATAGGTCATTGATGATGCAGCTGAATTTGGATGGGTCAAGGATATTACCCTGAGAAACTCCTGCAGAGATTTCCTGTAACTAAGATAACCGACATCTGATAACATAATCTTCCTTTGTGCTAGGTATGACACCAACCATCAGTGATTTTATTTTTCCCCTTAATTTCCACTAACTGTAATTATGCTAGGACTCCTTAATGTCATGCTTGGTCAAATGCTGCCTTGATGTGAAGGACTCACTCAAACCTCACCTCTGGAATTCACCTCTTTTGTCCATGTTTGCACCAGGGCTGCAATGAGTTTTGGAGCTGACTGGCTCTGACAAAGCTCAGACTGAATATCAGTGAGCAGTACTATCAATGGCCATTTCCATCACTATGTTGGTGAATGAGTGTAAGTCCAATAGGGCGGTAATTGGCCAGATTGGATTTGCTGGGTGTTTTTTTTGGATAAGACTTCTCTGGGTAATCTTCCACATTTTTGGGTAGATGCCAGTGTTGTAGCTATACTAGAACATCTTAGCTGGGGTATGGAGGCAGGGAAAACAGCAGAGTACAGGAAGACAAGTCTTCCATAGTTTTGCTGGAATGCTGTCAAGGCCCATAATCTTTGGAATGTCCAGCGTCTTCAGCCATTTCTTGACATCATGTGAAGAGCATCAAATTTTCTATGGACTGGCATCTGTGATGCTGGAGACCTCAGAGACGTAGACGTATTGTCACATTCTGCATTTCCACGTTGCAAATGCTTCAGTCTTGGCTTTTATATTCATGTACTGAGCTCCCACACCTTGAGGATGGGGAAGTTTATGGAACTTCAGTGAATTGTCTAATTATCTGCTGCCATTCATGACTAGGTCAGGCAGGACTGCAGTCCTTGGATCTGATTTATATGAAAGCAAAATATTGCAGATGCTGGAAATCTGAAATAAAAATTGAAAGTGCTGGAGGAACTCAGCAGGTCTGACAGCATCTTCAGAGACAGAAACAGAGTTAACGCATTGTGAGTCTACAAAATTGAAAATCAGACAGATGAGTTTCTCCAGCACTTTCTATTTAGATCTGATCTGATGGTTGCAGAATTGCTCAGATTTGTTTATGACTTGCTGCTTCTAATGTTAGGCATTCAAGTAGTCCTGTGTGTAGCTTCATCAGGTTGACAGTTCATTTTTAGTTATGGTACTGCTCCTGGCCTGTCCTCCAGCACTTTTGATTTAACTTGGGTTGATCCCCCGGCTTGATGGCAATGGTGAAGTGGTGGATATGCCGGATCATGAAGTTGCAGAATGTGGTCAAATACAATTTTACTGCTGCTCAGCACCTCACTGACACCCAGTCTTGAGTTGTCAGATCTGTTTGTACTCCCTTTCTTTTAGCACGATGATCATGCCACACAACATTAAGAGTATCCTTAATGTGAAGACACGACTTCATCTTCACAAGGATTAAAATAAATTGAGTTCCTGCTGGACCATTTCAGAGATTTAAGAATCAACCACATTGGTGTGGATCTGGAGTCACATGTATGCCAGAGCAGGTAAGGACAGCAAATTTCTTTTCCTAGTGAACCCAATGAATTTATACAAGAAGTAACAACTGATTTTTAATCAAAATTAGATTTTTAATTCCATATAATTAAAAATTGAAATTCTAATATCTGCTGTGGTGAGATGTTGTCACAGTACTGTTTTACCATCAACTCTCCTCATCATCCTCATTGGGATTAACAACTACTCACCCTCCCAGCCTCATCGTTAGCAACACCTTTGTCTGTCCAACTGTCTTTCTCTCTCTTGGGGCTCTATCCTACTGATTACTCCCTACCCCACCCACCTCCCTATTTTCTGCATATAAACTGACGTTTTCCCAGCCACCATCAGTTCTGAGGAAGTGTCACCGGACCCGAAACATTAACTCTGTTTTCTCCTTCACAGATGCTGCCAGACCTGCTGAGCTTTTCCAGCAACTTTTTAATGATCCATTCCCCTAACTGATTTGGCAGGCAGTCCCAAATGACCATGGTCACTCCCAGACCGATTTACTAGCAGCACCTCAACAGACCAACAAATGAAAGCTTGGACGGCTTTGACTTGACTTCCAGTACCATCTGTTGCCCAATACTTGGTCTGCAACAGCAATGGTTCCGATCTTCCATCTGACCACCTGCCAGACTGGTCATAGTTAAATGCCACCCCCTTCTCCCTTCTCGACTGAAATGGCCCCATGCTGGGCTGAATGTGACAATACCCCCTGAATGACTGGAATCCACTTCACCCCATTAGGCTTATACAAGTTGTCATTTCCTTCTAGCCCATGCCATGTGTTTACCATTGAACATGCTGTCATATGCAGCTGACATTGATCTAGCACAATGCCAGACACCAACAAATCCACCACTCCCTTTAAAGGTGTCCTTCACTTTTCTAGAGCCACAAGCATCCTTTTCCCTCCTTCTACATTAAAACACCTTTTTTCAAACCAGAAACTTGCTGACTATTCACCTGTGCTAAAGAAACCATTGAAAATCCACAGGAAGCATGACTCCCCCATGTCCACTAATGCTACCTCGAAGCCAAGCTATGATTCCTCAGCCTGGCTGATAAACCTGATGTTCTGAGGCTGATGAGTTGCTATGCCCTGTCTTTTGGATCAGGGGTCAAGGGACCCCTTTGACTGCTCTAAGTTGAAGCTGACTCAACTAAAGAGAAGGAAGTTGGCAGACAGAGTCATGGTTGCTCAGCCTCAACTTTGAAGTTAAAATATGAAAACAATGTATTCATGCCTTTTTAGTGTTGAATATTTGTATCATCTACAGCCACAGTTGGGGTGCTGGAGGACTGAAATGTTGTGTCTTTATTTAAGAAGGGCTCTAAGGAGGAGCCTGGGAACAATAGGCCTGTGAGCCTGACAGTGTTGTAGAACAGAGAGACCAAAGGGTTCAGTTACATAGTTTTTTGAAAGTTGCATCACAGGTAGACAGGGTGCTTAGGAAGGCATTTAGCATGCTGGCTGTCATTGGTCAGTGCATTGAGTATAGGAGTTGGGATGTCATTGTTGAGGTTGTACAGGACATTGGTGAGGCCCCTTTTGGAGTACCGTGTACATTTCTGGTTGCCCTGCTATAGAAAGGATATTATTAAATTGGAGACATTCAGAAAAGACTTATCAGGATATTGCTGGGTCTAGAGAGCGTGAGCTATAAGGATAGGCTGGAACATTTTGCACTGGAGTATAGGAGGTTGAAGGGTGAACTTATAGAAATTTATAATGTTATGAGGGGCGTAGATAAGGTGAATAGCATTGGTCTTTTCCCTAATGTGGGGGAATTCAAAACTAGGACACATTTTTAAGGTGAGAGGCAAGATTTAAGAGACCTGAGAGACAACTTTTTCAAACATAGGGTGGCGGATATATGGAATGAACTGCCAGAGGAAGTGGTAGATGCAGGTAGAGTTACAACATTTAAAAGACGTTTGGATAGGTAATTGAACAAGAAAAGTTTAGAAGGACATGGGCCAAACACAGACAAGTGGGACTAGTTTAATTTGAGAAACTTGGTAAGCATGGATGAGTTGGACTGAATGGTCTGTTTCCATGCTTTATGACCCCATGACTCTAAGAGACTGGATACAGGTGGCTGTACTTCACTTGTTGAACTGATAGCTGCATGGCATCATCAGAAAATGGCTCACAGAGGGACATTGCTTGAGACTAAGAGTCTGATTTATGAGTTGGAAGAAAGAAGCTTACTTTGTGGTACTGCAGAACCTGAAATTTTGGTGCCTGATAGCTAAAGAGCTATGGAGTCAAACAGTAACAAGGAATCCAGTAGTGACCCATGAGTTGTCAATCCAAGGGGCCCAACCAGCGGGAGGACAGGTGGTGGAGGCTTATTCCTGCCCTGGAAAATGACACCGGGCTGACCTGCTGGGAGGCAGAACCTGAAGCAACAAGTGCCACTGATCATGTGACTCCTGGAGACCTGACTGACCCAGACCCCAAAATGGGTGATCTGTCACAGAGCCTGGATCCTTTGATAGACACCAGTAGAAATGAGAGGTTGAGAAGGCCGTATCGAGCAAATGTTGGACATTACCTCAACCCTTAACATTTGTCCAGATCAGTGATGAAAGAAGGGAATGCTAGTGTAATTTTTGACACAAACATTCTAACCATCATAGCACAATTGAACCTGCTAATCATGCATTTCTTAAGCAAATGGTCATTGCATGCTTCATGGAGATGTCAAGACAATAGTCTCAAGCAGGTTTATGTTTGTTGAAACCTCCAGCAGCAGGTAATATGGTGAGAATGGGCAAGAGCATGGCAGCTAGGGTCATCAAACCCACCTTTTCTGGAGGAAGGGGTGCTTCTAGGTCAAGGAGTCCTCATTGGAAGGAGAAGACAGACAAAAGATTTCCTCAACCAGTTGTAGACCATCGGCTTGATTCCATGTACATAGTGTGTCTCTGGATTAACCTGAATTTCCCTTCATGTTTATAATGATACCAGTGGAATAAAGATTCCCTTCTTTATGATTCTTGAACTGTCTGTGTATTCAGATCACATTTTACAGAATTTCAGCGTTACATTTCCCACATGCTGTTCTTGTGTTGCTGGAGCTAGCATAAATATTGGCATATCAGATGTACCCTGTTGAAGGTATCTGCATCTACAGCAGATTGTGGGGACAGAACAGATCAACAGCTATACAGAATCCTCGACTTGATAGTAGGAGTATGGGGAATAAAAGCAAATAAGTTCTGGAGAGTGTTTGGAAAATACTATATCAGCATCAACAGGATAATTCAGAATGATCTAAAGACTTTAGAGAGGGCACACAACAGTTCTGCCTTATTGGTCCCTCGAATAAAGGGGCTTTATTTAGAGTTAGATTAAGAGGCTAATGTTGATCTTCTGAGAGAAGAGCATGTTGAGAGGAATTTTGAGAATAGGGCTCAATGCTATGCAGGAGGAGTACAGACTGTAATAAAGTGCAAACATAAAGTGATTGACAAAAGAATATCAATGGCAACCCAAGAAAACTTCTTTATTTATTGTGTGGTTATGATCTGGAATGCACTGTCAGAAAGGAATTTACATAAACACCTGAGTGGTAAAAAGTTATAGAACAAAAGAATACAGGCAAAAGAGTAGGACTGCTATGGCGCACAGTGTCTGCAATAGGCCCCACTGGCTAAATGTCCTCTTATGCTGTAAACAATTTATGATCATAAAATCCTATTTGCAGCATATCTGATATAAAAATGATTATTTACTTCTGATAGAAGTGCAGCTACTAATACTTAACATTAAAATATTCTTGCATATGTTAAGTAATGAGTTAATTACTAATTTAGTACTGTACAAGCAGACTGTAAATTTTGCTTTATTTGATTTCAATAACAAACATTATCAAAGTATTGTCTTTGATAGCATCAATATGTATTTGACTGTTGCTTCCAATCAGACACTGTAGCCTTCACACAGTGAAAGTGTTTGTGCTGTGTGAGATTAGTTTGTTTCTTGTCAAATCTCCAAGGCAAACTTTTTGCATCAAGTTACATAGTCTTAAGGCTTTAAGGACACATTGATTTTCATCCTTGCAAGTAAACAAATGTTTGGCTGAACAGCTTCAATGCAATTAAGTCAAATAAAAGTTAAAGTCAGTTGAAATTTTGAAATAAGCAACAGCAATCAAATATTTTTATAAATGTTTAGCTCTGGCTTCTGTTAATCCCCATATTACAGATTAAGTTAGGACCTTGACACGTTATTACATTCATAGACTGACACACCGAAGGTCCATAAATTGAAACAATTCATTAATCATTTCACTTCACTATAGAAGGAAACATTTTTCCTGGCTGCATTTTAAGAGACTCTAACAGTGAGAGGTATGTCATATCTAGTTTCACTAAGGTGGCAAAACATAGTGGAGGCATCTAGAAAAATGCTAAGATTCTATTGTGGATTATCAAACAATCTACTTGATTGGCACTCCATTACCACCATCAACATTCATTCCCTCCACCACCAACACACATAGCAATTGGTACTATCGATAAAGGGACACTCCATTAACCTACCAAACCTCCTTTGATACCACCGTCCAAACCCATAATCTCTGTTACCTAGAAGATAAGGGCAGCAGATGGATGGAAACATCACTACTTGCAAGTCCCTTTCCATGTCACATACCATCCTGATTTGGAACTATATTGCCATCCCTTCACTCTTGCCAGGTCAAAATCCTGGAACTCCCTTCCTGACAACGCTGTGGGATGAGAAATAAATGTTAGCCAGTGACACCCACATCTCATGAATAAGTATGGAAAAAAACATGCACATATATTTAAGATGGTAATGTGCATGCACGTACATATTATGAGTTCACATTAGCAAAGGTGGTGATGAGCCGCCTTCTTGCAGTGCTGCTGACCATGGAGTATAGGTACATCCATAGTGATGTTAGGAAGTGAGTTCCAGGGTTTGGATCCAGTGACAGTGAAGGAACACTGATATATTTCCACGTCAGAGTGATGTGTAAAGTTTCAGGTAACTTTAAGAGGGTGAAGAAGCTCTCAATAACAGCATCTTATATTGTATATTCATAAGAACAGAAGCAAGCCTTTTAGTCCCTGAGTGTTGTTCCAGAAGATCATGACTGATCTGTCTGTGTTTTGATTTCCATATTCGCAGTCAGCCATGATAGTGTTTAATTCCCTAGCTGACAGCAATTTATCCACCTCTGCCTTAAAAAGCATATATTGATCCTCCCTTCTCCGAAGGTAGAAGGCAATGTTAGACATTCATTACGTACTATAAATATGTAAAATCATTTAAGTAACCTCTTAATGTCAAACAATATATAAATAGTCCTCTGCTGAGAGAAATGGTTCAACAGCTTTTACAACTCAGCCAAGCATTTATAATAGAAAAATAAATCATTGCAACTTCAAGCAATGGAACCCATTGAAACTGAAGTGACTAGACAGCTAGGTATATTCTAAGTTACTTCAGATAAATAGACTATCAATCAAAGCAGTATAGAAGTAGGTGGTTGTTTATAAGTTAAATTTGCTGGACATTACTTTCCCCCGCCCCACCCAAGATTAAAGCAATGTGGATACTTCAAACACTTCAGATTGTGATTTGTAAGCACCATTTTCTTCAGATTTGAATGTATTATATGATTCCCAATTGGAAAAGTACTTGAATGCATCTCAACACTTATAAAATGCTTGCCATTGTAACAGCAAACTTTCTTTTTCACAACAGAGCTCCATAACTAGTCCCACAGAAAAAAAACATTAAACTTATAACAACTAATATTGAAACTCAAAGTTGTCAAATGCTTTAACAAGTATCTGTCAGAGTATTTGAGTCTTCAACAGGCATTTCTATGTTTACAAACTTTCTTACCTCCTGGGTTTCTGAAAGGCTTCATAAACCTACCCAACCTCTCAGAAATACTGTGATACATGAGAAAGAATATTCCCCTTAGCCTGTCTGTTGTGAGCCTGACATGGCAGCTTGCAACTAGTCTACATTATGAGTTTGCATCTTTCAGCAGGAACTATTAAATATGATGACTAGGAATATGAAACACTCAAGACCACAGCTTCAGTATTGTCCATTTAAGGTAACTGAGACACAGGGTCCCAGAGGAGAATAACAAAGCTAACCACCACACTACTTCAATCTGGAGCAACCTGGGCTTGTCCTCAGTGAAACAAGGTTAACTAATAGATGCATACATTTAGAAAATCATGAGGAAAGTGAACTGCAAGTGGCTTGGGGACGGAGTTTTGGTTTGGTGATAGACAGATTTAGAACTTGTAGTAGTGTGGCTGCTTTGCACTAAAATTGAATAATATGGAATAGACTCTTGGATAGATATTGTGGGGGGAGGCTGCTGCTGTGAGGAACTTTGGGAGCAATGAGATAAGGTGGCTGAATGGCCTTCCTTTTGTATGTCATTTTAAGTTACATTTTGGCTTCATCTAGATGAGAAGCAGAAACATCTTTATGTTGATGTTCAGCTGCTGTAGGCAGAATCATAAAATCCCTACAGTGCAGAAAGAAGCTGTTCAGCTCACTGAGTCTGCACAACCCTCTGAAGAGCATTCCACCCATACCTGTCACCCGCCCCTCCCAACCCATAACCCCGCATTTACCATGGTTAAACCACCTTAAGTGGGCAATTTAGCATGCTCAATCCACCTTATCCACACATCTTTGGACAGTGGGAGGAAACTGGAGCACCTGGTGGAAACCCACACAGGCATGGGGAGAATATACAAACTTCACACAGACAGTGGCCCAAGAATAGAATCGAGACCGGGTCCCTGGTGCTGTGAGGCAGCACTGCTTAACACTGTGCGACCGTGCCACCCCAAGTCGGGTTGCAATTTGTACATTCCTTGTCCTAATGCTTTCACAGAAGAATGAGTGATTTCACAGTTTCCAGGATTTTAGCAAATGCCCAACCATGTGAGATACAGCATTCAAACCTGTTAGTTTGTCTTATCTGCTACCATTATTTCAGGCACTTGTGGATGTGGATGAGACCTTCAGGAAACCCTATCCTTGAGAAAGCCTTTTACAATGAACTAGTATTAAGCATTGGCAGGGTAAGATGAGACCTCAACATGATATTTTTTTAAAAACAAATACTTCTCAGACATCTTGTCCAACTTTGTTCCTTCTCCCAGCCCAAAGCACCACTTGCCCAGGTCCCACTTACCTTTTTGTGCCAGATTACCCCATTACATGATGGCTTCAGCATGACTACTGTCCTCCATTCACTCGCAGGTGGGAGAACTACACAGGTACAGTTACAACATTTAAAAGACATTTTGATAAGTACATGAATAAGAACTGTTTGGAGGGATATGGGCCAAGCGCAGGCAGTAGGACTAGTTTAGTTTGAGATTATGATTGGTGTAGTCTGGTTGGACCAAAGAGTCTGTTTCCATGCTGTGTAACTCCATAACATAAACATAAGCCAAATCTCTTCCTGCCCACAAGAAATTTGTGCGCATTTCTAAAAGAAATTCAAAATTCCAGTTCAGTACTATAATTTTTGGAAACCCCCAAATCCATTCCCAGCTTTATGGACCCAAAAATCAATCCCCTAAAATGCAATGAAACTTTTTTTTTTGTTTTCTTTGGACATCTTCTGAATAACCACAGGTTATTATAAAGTTCTGATGCCTGCAAGTGACGCTTAGCTTTCTTTCATGCAGAGGAAGTGGTAGATGTGGGTACAGTTACAAGGTTTAAAAGACATTTAGATAAGTACATGAATAAGAAATGTTCAGAGGGACATGGGCCAAGTGGAGGCAGGTGGGACTAGTTTTGTTTGGGATTATAGTCAACATAGGCTAGTTGGACCCATAGTTGGACCACAACTAGCACCATTGTAACAGAAACATTAAATGAGAGAAAAGAAAACTTAAGATGTGTGCCTACTGATTGAACTGAATAGCTCATTATAAGTAAAAGCAGAATTAAACTGTTTGGCCCCTCAATGTATCTCTGACAGTTGAACTGATGTCTGATTTGTTGGAAAATAAAGTTACTTAAAAATTGAACATTCATAATGTTTACTGTTTAGTTAACATAAGATTTCAGTTAACAGATATTAATTTTCTAGCGTATGAAAACAAAAGGGAAGCATTACAAGAAGCAGTAAGGTCATGGCATCCCATTGAACTAGGGTCAACAATTTAACTAGCATCAAAAGCTTATCTGGTATTATATCTACCCTATTATCAGTGTATTGTTGTAGAAAACAAGAAGTATTTGTTCCTGGATCAAATAGTAGACTAACCTCAGATGAAGGTGGGCAAGGGGACAATAGTCAATCAGTCATAATGAGTAGCTGCCCGTGGTTATTGGCTAAATGGGTTTAGGAATTAAGTATAGCAGCAAGTGCTCAGGAATTGGAGGAGAGGGTGCATCCTCATCAGACAGTCCTAGCAGGCAGCAGTAAAATCATATAGAGTCTTACAGCACGGAAGCAGACTCTTTGGGTCCAATTAGCCTATGTTGACTATAATCCCAAACTAAACTAGTCCCACCTGCCTCCACTTGGCCCATATCCCTCTGAACATTTCTTATTCATGTACTTATTTAAATGTCTTTTAAACCTTGTAACTGTACCCACGTCTACTACTTCCTCTGCATGTTCATTCCACACATGAACCACTCTCTTTATAAAAAAAAGCCTTCCTAAGCTCCAGTGAAAAAGGGCCCAGCCTATCCAGCCTCGCCTTTTAACTCAAACCCTCCATTCCCAGCAACATCCTGGTAAATATCTTTTGAACCCTGTCCAGCTTAATAATATCAATAATCTTAATATAATTGAATGTTAATAATCATCGAGCAGTTCTCATCGGGTATCCTCAGAAATCTGTCACCTCTGAATGGAAGATGGAGGAGGAAGATTCAGGGAAGAATTCCCTGACACTTCACCTTGAAAGTAGGATCACAACTTCTACATTCTGTGCCTCTGATATGAGTGAACCATCCCCAAAGGTCATGGCTGTATACTTTATTTATCTAATTAACTAAAGCATCATGCCATAGAATCCCTGCAGTGTGGAAACAGGCCCTTCAACCCAACAAGTCCACACTAACCCTCTGAAGAGCACCCCACCTAGACCCATCCTTCACATCCCCTCCCTGTAATCCTGCATTTTCCATGGCTGACACACATAACCTACACATCCCTGAACACTACAGGCAATTTAGCATGGCTAATCCACCTAGCCTACATATCTTTGGATTGTGGGAGGAAACCGGAGCACCCGGCAGAAACCCATGCAGACACAGGGAGAATGTGCAAACTCCATACGGACAATCGTCTGGGGGTGGAATCAAAACCAGGTCCCTGGTGTTGTGAGCAGCAGTGCTAACCACTGAGCCACCGCGCTGCCCCCATTTCTAAATAGCTGCTTCTTAAATTCAATACAAATCATTTACTGCCCAAATTAGTTAACTGTGATCGCGAACCCCCTAACAATCAATGTTCTTCATTGCTGTATTTTTTACAATATGTTTCTTGTCAACATTATCAGTTTTCATATTAATTCTGAATGCCTGTTTTCATACTTATCTTTATCTAGATGACAGTTAAAGGAGCTTTGGCAGCATTATCAACATGAAATAGCAAATTAAAGATGTCTCAAATTTCACAATAAGGACATTATTGTTCCATGAATAAGATCTTCAGTTAATAAATAAAAGATTACTTCTTGAACTTAGTCAGTTTTCTTCTGAAAAATAGGTATTTAAATAAATAAATGAAATTTTTGGTAGAGATTTGGCTTATTATTTTCTTCCTGAAGCCAAATGCTACAGATTAAATCAATATAATCGAGCTCAGTTAGTACTAAGTTGTGATGTGGCCACACAAATAAATAAATGTGCCTTTATAAGTACATATACTTCCATCATAGCTTCATCGACTGAATGGCAGGAAATGGGTGCACACAAAAGATAGTTTTATAAAATATTCTGATATGTATAAGTTATATTCAGTGGGTTGAGTATAGTATATATCTAAACATATAGGAGATGGCTGGATCAAAGAAGGTTAATGCTAACATATCTGGTGCTATGAACTCCATTAACACATTAACATTTTAAAAGAAATAAATTTTACGGCAACTGAAAGTCAAGACTCGCGATTTAAGATTTTTACAAACAAACTCAAATCATTATACACCAAATAAAAACCAAATAAACTGTGGATGCTGTAAGTCAAGAACAAAAACAAAGTTGCTGGAAAAGCTCAGCAGGTCTGACAGCATCTGTGAAGGAGAAAACAGAGTTAACGTTTCAGGTCCGGTGACCCTTCCTCAGTTCTGAGGAAGGGTCACCGGATTCAAAATGTTAACTCTGTTTTCTCCTTCACAGACACTGCCAGACCTGCTGAGCTTTTCCAGCAATTTTGTTTTTGTTCATTATACACCAACTATTATTTAGCAGGCAGCTAATATAACAAACTAAAGAAAATGTGCTTTTTCATTTGCTAATCAACATAACTGAGTTACGTCTTGCCCCACCTTTCTTACAAATATATAGCATTACAGGACCTGTCACTTTGTGATTCACTCCAACAGGTTCACTTCTCCTTACCATGATAGGTTATTTCCTGAAATCATTGAAAAATTGTTCAACTCAATTCGTGCCTCCAGATATGACTTTCACCAGCAATGTCCACCCTACTTAGAAACTCTTGTTCCTTAAATCTTCAAACGTTCCCACTGTTCTGTTCCATTTTAAGTATCCTGCTTTGTTGCTAAAAGAAAGCAACCCTCCTCTGCTTTTGCACACAGCAGTGACTGTGTTTTCACTGACCTGGTGTAGTTGTTTTGTCTCTCTCCCTCTACTGAAATTTCACTGTCTTTGTTTTGATAGGTTCGATGAAAAATGTGAACATTGTCACTCAATTTTTCAATAGGTTTCAGTTTGCATTTTTCCACCATTGCAAATAATTTATCGAGGCATGTCTAAAAATGATACTTCTGATATGATATTGTCATCCTTTCAGAATCTGGGTCTGTTTCAAGTTAAGTTAGGCAAGATATTTTAAACATAACAGCCCTGTAAAGTCCATTTTCATAACGCGTCACAATGATGTTTTGATAGTGGTGGACTCAGTGGGTTTGCAGTAGTGTGGAAGGCCATTTATGGATTGGTCAATCTAACATCTAATTTCTAAATACAAACATATGAAATAAGAACAGAAGCGGACAGTTCATCCTCTCACATCTGCTCTGTAATTTAATAAGTACATTACTGATCTGTTTGTGTTGTGTTTTGAATTCCACATTCCCATCCATTCTCGATAGCCTTTGTAATCCTTGCCTGCCAAGAACATGTCTCACTCTGCCTTAAAAGTATTTAATGATGTGCCACCACAGCCCTCCAAGGCAGAGAGAATTCCAAAATTGTACAAACCTTCTTAGAGAAAAAACATCCTTACTTCTGCCTTATAAGGGTGATGCTAATTTTCAAGTTTTGATGTCATTCCTTGATGTTTGTATATTGCTGGGATTAGCCTAGATTAGCAACAAGCGTCAGTGTGGTGAGAGTGGGGAAAAACGGTAATAACTGACTCTTACCTCAGCACTGATGAAGCGTAGAAAAGAGAACCACTTCAAGGAAAGCATATGACCCAAATCAGACTCTAGCTAGAGGTCTGAAGACCTGCTTTCAGTACAAAATTTGGTAATCAGTAGCGCACTATTATTAGTTAAGTCTCTAGAAAATCTGTTCATGTTAATATTACAAACCCAAATGCAACACATTTTGCAAACAATAACAAGGGTTATCTGCCTATACCATACAACTAAACTGGATCTGTATCCTGTTGACACAACCCCTCTCTTGGCTGCCCATTTGTCACTGCCATTAAGTGTTTAAGGATTCCCATGAACTAGTCCACTTCTTCAAAAATTCTGTTCTAGTACTGCTCCATGGTCCAGACAGAACACCAAACCTCTTGTCCTACTGGTGCAGTCTTGGATGTGTGCTCGGCTCTTGGCAAAATAATGACAACTTTTGTTTCTTTGAGATCAATAATGCGGGTCAAGGTCTCTTGACAATTAGCAGTCAAGTAGCTTTGCAGTCTGCTCAATGCTTGAAGAACTGTAAGTTGACTACACTGTGCCAGAGATAACAAGCATGGGGCTGGATGAACACAGCAGGTCAAGCAGCATCATAGGAGCAGGAAAACTTGCCGTTTCGGGCCTAAACCCTTCATCAGATTT
>JAHRHZ010000289.1:3258932-3276471 GCA_024137785.1 Ginglymostoma cirratum | reverse complement strand
TAGGCCCGAAACATCAAGTTTTCCTGCTCCTATGATGCTGCTTGACCTGCTGTGTTCATCCAGCCCCATGCTTGTTATCTCGGATTCTCCAGCATCTGCAGTACCTTTTATCTCTGATACACTGTGCCAGAAGTGTGGACTTCCCCTTTTGTTTGTGAAGTGCCTCAAGCTTGTCCAATTCTTGACCAGTTGCATCTAAACCCTCATCGAGCATGTGATGACATTTTGAGTCGGACCTTACTAGCAGTGCAACTCACTGAAGTATAGAATGGTGGAAAATTCCTGCAGGTACTGTATCCAGTCCTCTAAACCAAATTGAGTTTGATGTATGGAGGATGCTTGGCAGCAAAATGCCCCAGACATCAGTTATAACCTTGAAGCCAGCACTTGACAATGTATTTCAGCCTAAAATCCCCTCACTCCTGGCCACTTGGAAATACCAGGCCTGAAAAGGACTTAAATACCCTAATTAGAACAATCTGTTCTTGACCAGTCACATTTAAACTCCACCACATCAAATGGCAACATCTGATGACACTCCAAGCCTAGCCGTTTTAAATGGTGTGACTCAGTGCGGTATAGAATGGTAAAACTTTCCACAACTACTGTGCCTATTCCTCTATACTGTACCATGTTTTGATGTGTGGAGAAAGCTTGGTGGCAAATTCTAACCTAATTCTAAATTTGCTCCTTAGACTGGTGCTTGACAAGGCATTTCAACCTATACTCTCCACATCGCTGAAGTGTCAACTTGGGAACACCAGCGCAAAGACAGATGTACGTATCTGCCATGGACCTTCGCAAACAGTCACTTTAGCAATCAAGGGATAACAAGGTGTGGAGCTGGATGAACACAGCTGGCCAGGCAGCATCAGACAAGCAGGAAAGCTAACGTTTCGGGTCTGGACCCTTCTTCAGAAAAAATCAATCAAAAGTTATTTCCAGCCAGGCCCTGAGGAGACATGCAATGGCCAAAATTCCCATAGCTACAGCAACAAGATCTCTTACCACACTTAAGAGAGTCATTGTTACTCATAAAAGAGTGCATCTTAATGCTGGACTGACCCACAAGGAGAAACATTCTTTCCATATTCACCTTGTTAAGACCATTCAGGATCTTATAATTTTTAAATCTTTAATCAACTTATTCAGAGATGTTATTACATACGTACCTTTGGAGCAGGTGGAATCTGAACTTGGGCCTCCTGGCTGAGAGGTAGAGACACTGTCTATTTATATTCTTCACTAAATGTGGAGATCAAAACTGTACAGTATTTGTAGTGCATTTTAACCATGTCATGTAGACCTGAAGCCTAACATCCTTTCTTTTGTGTTCAATTCCACTTGTAATAAAGGATAGCATTCTATTAGCCACTGATGCTGATAATATGTTGCACCTGTGTATAAACTTGTGACTCACGCACTAGAGCACCTTAATGTATCTTAATGTAAAGAGGGTACATCAGGTCTATGTGCACTGACAGTCTAACAATGTCTGTGTTCTTTGTTCTATTGTAACAGTAATCTAAACAAATCTTAAAATACCTTCACCTATCTGATTTAATTTATTGGTCATTTAAAATATGGTTCCAAAAGTCAATACAAACTTCTTTACAAAACAAATTATTTATTCTCAAGAAATGAAAAATGGTAAGGCCATATTTATAAAGGTGTTATTGATAGACTCATAAAGGAAGCTTAACCTCTGCTTTGAAATGTACACGAAGGGACTCTCATTATGATTCTTTTTCAGCGCAAATCTAAAAATATTCCCCTTCCACAGAATCCATGCTTCTTATGTTTGTTAACTTTGTTAAAACATCGAAACATCTATTTTAAGGTCAATGTTATAAAGAGCATATGTCTTCACCAACTCCCTCCCCCCTCAACAAATTTGCTTATTTAAGTTAAATTCCATTTAGGGAAGGAAGAAAGGGGTCCTAATGTGTTTTGGCAGCACCTGCGGTAGGAAAGCAGAGTTAATGTTTCAGGTCCAGTGATCTTCTATGATGAAAACTGCGCACAATACTCAAGGTGTGGCATCACCAAGACCCTGTATAACTGCAGCAAGACATCCTTACTCCAATACTCAAATCCTCTCTCTATGAAGCCATTAGCTTTCCTCACTGCTTGCTGCACCTGCAAACCTTCAGCAACTGTTCCACCACGACACCCAGGTCTCGTCGCACCTCACCTTTTCCTAAACTGCAACCATTCAGATAATAATCGTCCTTCCTATTTATTTGACCAAAGGGAATAACCTCACATTTATCCCTATTATGTTGCATTTGCCAAGCATTTGTCCACTTAGACAGTCTGTCCAAATCACCCTGCAGCCTCTTGGTCTCCTAGTCTGAGGAAAGACAATCTTGCTATTGAGGGATTCCAGCGAAGGCTCAACAGACCGATTCCCGGGATGGCAGGACTGACATATGAAAAAAGATTGGATTGACTGGACTTGTATTTGCTGGAATTTGGAAGGATGAGGGGGAATGAGATGAGACTGGACCTGCTAGATGCGGGAAGAATATTCCCAGCATTGGGGAAGTCCAGAACAAGGAAGGGGTCACGGTCTGAGGATAAGGAGTAAGTCATTCAGGACAGAGATAAGGATGAATTCTTCACTCAGAGAGCTGTGGACCTGTGGAATTCTCACCCATAGTAAGGTGTTGGGGCCAGTTCATTAGGTATATTCAATAGGGAGCTGGACGTGGCCCTAATGGCTAAAGGGATCAAGGGGTAGGGGAGAGGGTGGGAATGGGAGACTGAGATTTCATGACCAGCCATGATCATGTTGAATGGTGGCCCAGGCTTGAAGGGCTGAAAGGCCTACTCCTGCACCTGTTTTCTGCGTTTTTATGTTTTCTATGTTTCTATGTCACAATGAGGTGACCCAGAGATGTGTCATAACGTGTGCACACAGATTGATTTAAAACAGAAAAAATGTTACACTCTGTGATAAATTGCTGTCCAGCATTATGTGCAGAGGAGGTGGGAAACCAGTGCAATATCACCCTCATAACAACTGATGTTTAAAAATTCTAAATGTATTGGATTAGTTTCAGTCTAAATACTGTTGGAAAATAAACAAGAAAGAAAATTAGTTAGCTTGCTTTTTGATATTAAACTGGCATTTCATTCACAGGGGGGTGTGAAAAATTGAAAGAATTAATTGAAAGAAAAAATTAAAAGAAACAAAATGCAAGAACTGCATTTGTATAGTGCCTTGTCCAAACTCAGATTGTGCCAATATGTTAGATAGGCAATCCACTGTAATTACTGTCATACTGAAAAAAATGTGATGACCAATTTGTGCTAACAA
Source organism: Ginglymostoma cirratum (assembly GCA_024137785.1). NCBI lineage: Eukaryota > Metazoa > Chordata > Chondrichthyes > Orectolobiformes > Ginglymostomatidae > Ginglymostoma > Ginglymostoma cirratum. Next base: position 3,273,149 of record JAHRHZ010000289.1, on the reverse strand, counting down.
ATAGTGAAATATGTTAACAATCAGATACACAGTTTAGCGGTGTTGCTTCATGGGTAAATGTCAGTCAGGACAGTGGGTTAAACTGTTCAGCTCTTCATGTAAAATGTAAACCATTATTTTGAAAGGTTAATGTTTTTAACGAAATATCAGTTACACTCTTAATTTAGGTTTTGGTCTTTTGCTTCACTTTCCCCTATGATTTTTATATTACCCTCTTATTAGTTTTCCAAACCATCAATCTATATTTCAGCCATTTGTAATGATTGGAAATTAAGTTGTAATTACTGGTATATGTTTACTGGCTTTCATATGGTAGTTTTCATGAAAAAAGGATAAATACGGTTAACCTACTTATGAGAGTTATAAAAGGAAGTTCTTTCATTCTTTGATTTAAATGTACATTGAATAAATCTTTGCCAGTTTTGTGTTTTGAACTGTATCCAGTTTCATCTTAGTTTATCTGCAGGATGCAATGAATCATATTGCTCACTGTTGCCTGAGCAAATCTGAAGACATTTTAAATTATTTTGGAACTAATTATTAAAACTTGTCTTATTTGACAGCTACTACACTAAGTAAAAATATGCAGGTCAGTAGGTCCAGGGAAACAAATCAAACATAAACACTGAATGCATAACAAGGAGCAATTTTCTTTCATTTCATTAGTTAACAAAATATATCCCCCGCCCCCAACTCCAAAGGTGCGCAGTTTAGGTGGATTGGCCATGTTAAATTGCCTATAGTGTCCACAAATGGGAGATGCAGGTTACAGAAATAGGATGGGTGTGGGTGGGATGCTTTTTGAAGGGTCAGTGTGGATTTGATGGACTGAATAGCCTGTTTCCATGCTGTTTTATGATACAATCTGCTAGTTTTTGGAGTGTCTGATCTACATAACTGGGAGCACATGGGCATGTTGTTTGTTCTTCGCGGCTATGGCAACAACATGGCGGCTATGGGCAGCGAATGATGTGCCGACAGCTTGAACGACAGCTTCAGCGTCAGAGACTTGGTGGGTCCGGTCTGTCCCTCATTGCTATGGCAACGATGCAGTGACTTTGGTGTCAGCTTCAGTGGTGGCAGCATGGTGGATCCGGTCGGGAAATCCTTGCCTTTGCAGCCTCGGGATGGTTTCAGTGGGGGCAATTCCAGAAGCCCAGGAATTGCAGAAGGAACAAAAGATGAATTTTGTCTGAACTTTGTCTCAATTATTTCTTTTCATAATTTCTGTAATTAAATTGGCGCTGAAATGTGGAGACTTACACACATTTCGCTGTGTTTTTTAAAAATGCAAATGACAATAAGTTGATATTCTATTCTACATTTGATGGACTGAGTAAATGGGCAAACCTGACAGATAGGGTTCAATGTAAACAAGCATGAGGTTATCCATTTTGGACCGAAAAAAAGATAGTTCAGGATATTTCTAGATAGATGCAATGGATGTCCAAGAAGACTTGGTGGTTCAGATGTATAACTCTTTAAAATGTCACAAATAGGTGCAGAAAATAATCAAGAAAGCTAATGGAATGCTGGCCTTTATATCTAGAGGAGTGGTGTGTCAGGATGCAGAAATTATGCTGCACTTGTACAAAACCCTACTGGGAGTACAGTGAAAAGATCTGGGTACCACACCTTGGAAAGGATAACGCAAAGTTGACGATGTTTGAAACTGTCTTCCACAAATGGCAGTGGATGCTGAATCAGTTGTTCTTTTTAATACTGAGATTGATAAAGTCTTGTTAAGCAAAATCATTGAGGGATATGGACCAAAGGCAAGTGTATGAGGTTAGGCAATAGATTAGCCATGATTTCATTGAATGGTGGAACAGGCTTGAGGGGATGAATGGCCTACTGTTGTCACTATGTTCTTATTATTCAGTAAAGTACAGACTTGTAGCCAACCAGCCTGCATTGCTGCACACTTTCTCAATATTCTTTGTAATGCTGGAAGTGGGTCCCACTCCCAGTCATGCTGTTGATGCCTGAGGTGTTAGCTTCTTATTAACCAGTAAGTCTGTGAAGCAGGACTTCCTTTTGGAAAGGGACAGAGATTTTACCACACAACAATTACAATCCTGTCAGTCAAAACTGGAATAAAATGGAGTAAAGCAAATTCATCCATGACTGAATTTACATTGGGGTGTGAGGTGCAGCCCCCATCATATAATCCAGCCCCTTTTGTTTTGGTTAAATATTCTAAACTATACTATTTCCATCTATATCCATGACATCCAAATGTGTTAACATAAAAATAACTGAGGATTACTTGATCGAAAAAAAATAAGCCTTGTTATCACAGTTCTTTAATGATTTTATCACATTCAGTCACTGACAGAAATCATTCAAGTACTGCATATGTCCAAACACGCAACAAGAATTTATTACCATGCCTTATCTTTCAGCACTAAATTGACAGTCCTGGCAAAATAGCAAAATGGTTGCCAATATGTTTATCTTGGCATGAAAGTATCAAATAAAAAGACAAATCTGTCAAAATAGTTTATACTGGAATTTCTTTTCAAATAAAACATTTGTTTTAGGATTAACAGGCTGGTTGATCTCCATATGCCATCACAATGTTTACATATGAAAAGCACAGAGCAGAGCTTGATGGCATCATCTGTCTCTTTCAGTTTGCCTGATCCTTTTATTTGGATCAATTCGTGGCAGTTTGATGAAAGATGGATATCTGTATTCGAGTAAACTTACAGATCAAGATCCTCCTTTCTCTTCTGTGGAGTGTCAGAACTATTTCTGGGTCCTGAATCCACCCTAAAGGGGAATCAATCACAATAAAAACCGAAAGCACTGCGAATGCTGTACATCAGGAACAAAAACCAAATTTGCTGGAAAGGTCAGCAATTTGGCAGCATCTGTGACAAAAAGATCAGAGCTAACATTTCGGGTCCAGTGACAGCAAGGTTTCCCAAGTTATTTTGGTTTGAGACTGATTCCTCAAATTGGTAAGCTTCTGGGTGAGGTGGGGTCAACTGTCCACCCACCTCTATTCACCTGCCCACTCAGTGTTTGCCATAAATTTACTTTAAAGAGATCTGTCGTTTGTGAATACCTTTCTTCCAGATCAAATGGATATATGTTTTAAAGTGAGAGCCAATTTAACCATGCTTCCTGAGTTAACAGAAAAATTATTTTAATAGTTATTAAAAACTAAAAAGAAATTGTAATGTAACATTCAGCCATCCACATTAGGGACAAGAGGTAAGTCCAAAAGACATAAAAGCTAAAAGTCATATGGATCCATCTGTCTGGGTCATTTGTGAAAGTAGGTGGAGCAGTTGATTTTCAGATACTTGGCTTTTGCAGGCTAATTGAAATCCTTTTGTCTATTTCCTTCTAATGGAGATTGGTTGGCCATAATCAAGGCTAATTTCTGAAGAAGGGTCTCGACCCGAAACGTCAACTTTCTTGCTCCTCTGATGCTGCTTGGCCTGCTGTGTTCATCCAGCTCCACAACGTTTTATCTCTAATTCATAGTAACTTCTGTTCTCGAGAACATCTTTCACGAGCAACCTTCTCCCACTAGCACACACTGGGCATGGTTGCAGTAAGTTTTTGATACTTTTTAAAATATTCCCAGAAAGGCAAAACACAAAAAAACATTCACAAGAAGCTTTCTGCTGAAGGATTTGGGAAAAGATAAGCCCCCTTATTAGGCTTGTCTTTGATGTTTCCCTGGTGCTGTGTTCCATTGGCCACACACGAAACTTCATCAACAGCCTTCAACTTATAACTGCTGTTTTGTTTTTATCTTTAATAGTTGCCTTTCAAAGACACATTTGGCGTTAAAAGTTTGGCATTTTGATACATTGTCATAATAGCACATGGGACTATTATATTTTTGCACCCATCACCAAGGTTAAGAAAATTAATTGACGCTTTCCTGCGTCCCAGTGGATAGACATCTTTCTCTACACAGTACTAAAACATAAAATCTCAGGTTCCGGTCTCCTTTGGAGTTAACTAATCTGGTATGTGGCATAATTAAAAGAAGTTACAACTTGCCTCACAATGACACAATTTATCTCCTTTGCTCAGGCAGAGCCCCTTCTCATGGTTCATATGCAAGAACGGACTTTGTGAATCAAACTCAATGTTATCTCCAGACTTAAATCATTGCCTGAGACTCGGGGCCGGATCCTGCAGGTAACTGTGATGCTGTGTGCTTTGTTGCTGGCTGCAGAGAACAATACACATTTACTTTTTATGGCAATTCCAACTGGCATAAAAATGAAGACCTGGGGGAGACATTACTTAGAGGGTGGAAAATGGTGCGTTGTGTTGTCCTATTAATCACCAAGTTACACCAGAGATTGAACAGTGACAATTCTAAGGTAACTATCCAGGTAAGTTCCACTTATCTAGTCCAAGTCTCTGAAAGCACCCAGAGTAAAAGATATTTGAGTGTCTGGATCAGGTAAATGAGCCCATTGGAAGTTTAAACTTCCTGGGCTTTTACAGTATATGCACACACGTGAATATTTCCACCACAACTCCAGAAACTTAATTGAGTGCGTCACTGCTTGTGATACCGGAAAATCTAGTTCTCACTCCTTTGAATAGCAAATACAGAGCTATCACTGGAGATGGTGGGCTACCTGTGTATCTGTATCTGTCATGTACACAGCCAACCTGCATGGCTGGTTTTGATGTTCTCTTTTAAATTTCTTGTGTGACATTGGCATTACTGCCTGGCTAGCAATTATTGCTCGTCCCTACTTGCTATTGAGAAGGTGGTGGTGAGCTCCCTTTTTGAACCATTGCAGTCCATATGCTGTACTCTATCAAACAACAGCAATGTAGATTTGATTGTAAATGTGATGTAATTTCAGCTCAATGTAGTCAGCAACTCTAAAGCAGTGTCAGATAATCTGCTGAGTTGCAGTTCTTCCTTGACTTCAAGTTACATTGTCGCAATTACAGTTTTGTTTGTCTGAGAAAAGTGACACTAATTTGGTTTAAGCTTATGCACCCATACAGTTCGTTCAACGTGTGACGTGTGTATGGTTTCATCATGCTCAATTTGCAGAAACGTATGCACCACATTCCCTACAGATTTACAGATGATGTTTATTAAAGAATTAGGTAATTTTAAAACCGTGTGCCTGTCTGAAAAATGTCCAATTTCACAACGTGCAGAAGTTTTCTTATTCTAAATTCGTGAAGAGGACAAAAATGCTAGAAAAAAAACATGGTTCTCTGTAACTCAGGGATGGAAATTAATGCAGCCGCAGAAACAGGAAACAGGGGTTTAAAGAATCATACAACGGATCACATCTCAGTACCCAGTATCAGGAAATCTGGGCAAGCCATGCAGGCAATTTGGAGTCAAGCAAACAGTCCTTCATGCAACCAGAGATAATTCAGATTGTTGAAAAGAGCCCATTGACTTGAAATTACACGGTTCTAATGGTACTAAATACTGCCATGTAAATCTAATAAGTCAAAAATGGGGAGAACAAGCTGCCTGATTTCCAATCGGTAAAATAGATTCATCGAGTCATGCATTGCACAAAAGGCCCTCCTGCCTAATGGGTCTGCACTGACAACAACTACCACTAATTGTGCTAATCTAAATTTCTTGCACTTGACCCATACCCTTGAATATTATGATATTTAAACTGTTCATCCAATTTTTTTTTGAAGGTTGTAAGGATTCTGGCCTCCACTACCTTCCCAGGCAGTGCATTCCAGATTCCTACCACCTGCTGAGTGAAGATGTTTTTTCCCAAATCCCCTCTGAATCTCCTGCCCCTTACCCTAAAACTATACCCTCTTGTGATTGACTCCTCAACCAAGGGGAACAGTTGTTCTATATTCAACCTGTCCATACTCCTTATAAACTTACACACCTCAATCATAACCCCACCTCAGTGCTCTCTGCTATAGAGAAAACAGTCCAAGCCTATCAAGTCTCTCCTTATAGTCAATTTCTCCATCCCAGGCAACATTCTGGTGAACCTCCTCTGTACACCCTCCAGTTCTATCACATCCTTTCTGTAGTGAGGTGACTAAAACTGACCACAATTCTCCAGCTTTGACCTGATCAATGCCCTCTCCAACTCCGACATTGCCTCCTTGCTCTTATACTCTATGCCACAACTGCTAAAAGCAAGTGTCCCATATGCCTTCTTAACTATCATATTCACATGCTATTCCGACTTCAAGGATATGTGAATAATCACCCTAAGATCTCTCTGTTCCTCTCAGCTACCCATTGTCCTACTATTCACTAAATAATCCCTCATCTTGTTTATTCTTCCAAAGTGCATCACCATGAGGGGTTAGATACAAGTGCCACTTGTCTGCCCATCTGATCAACCCATTTATACCTTCAAGTAACCTACTACAATCTACTTAGCTATTAATAACTTTACCAAATAAAAACCAAAAGAACTGTAGATGCTGTAAATCAGGAACAAAAAGAAAGTTGCTGGAAAAGCCCAGCAGGTCTGGCAGCATCTGTGAAGGGAAAAACAGGAAAGAAAAAAAAACGTTTCCGGTCCGGTGACCACTCTACCAATCCTGATGTCATCTGCAAATTTGCATAACATTCCTCCCACTTTTTCATTTATGTCATTTATATGTATAACAGACAATAGGGGTCTCAGTTTTGATCTTGACGTACATGGCTGGACACTGGCCTCTAGTCACTCAACCAGCCTTTTACCACTACCTTTCGTGTCCTATTACTAAACCAGTTTCTGATCTATCTCACCAAGCTTCCCTCAACTCCATGACTTTACAATCAGTCTCCCATATGGGACCTTGTCAAAATCTTTGCTAAAACCTATACAACCTATATCACCTGAACTTCCCTCATCCACACACTTGATTACATTTTCAAAAAATTCTAACAAATTTTTTAGGCATGACCTCCCTCTGATAAAGCCATGTTGACTATCCCTAATTAACTCATGCGTTTCCAAGTGTGTATTAATTTGCTCCTTCAAAATTTTCTCCAAAAAGTTTCCCTACCACTGATGTGAGACTGACGGACCAGTACTTTTCCGGGTCATCTCTTTCACTCTTGAAAAGTGGAATCACATTAACCATCCTCCAGCCATCTGGTACTCTTCCCATGGCCAGATTTAAAAGCTTGTGTCAGAGCACCTGCAATTTTGTGCCTCACCTCCCACAGCATCATGGGATGCAATTCATCCAGGTCAGGGAATTTGTCTGCTTCTAAGCTCAACAGATCCCTCCAAGACCTACCCATTTCCTATATCAAACTGTGCAAGTTCCTCAGTCCCTTTTCCTGAATTCCATCCCTACATTCTCCTTTCCCAGAGTGAAGACCGAAGAGAAGTATTCATTCAACACCCTTCCAATGCTCCGTGGCTTCACAGACATAGATTGATCCCTTGATCCCTAAATGGGCCCTACTCTTTCCCTGGTTAACCTCTTCCCTTTAAATATATTTATAAAATATCTTAGGATTTTCCATAATCCTGTTTGCAGGTCCTTTCTCATGCGTCCTTTTTGTTCTTCTAATTGCTTAAGTTCCCTCCTGCACTTCCTGTATTCCTCTAGGGCTGCAGCTGAATTGCTCCCTTTGGACTTGCTAAACGCCCTATAATTGTTCTTCATCCAGTCCTGAATTGTCCTAGGGTTCTCTGAACTTATTGCTTCTACATTTCCCTCCAAAAGGGTACATGTTGGACCTGTACTCTCCATAGTTCCTTTTAGAATGCCTCCCATTGCTCCACTATGGACTTAGTTGTAGGAAGCTGTTCCCAGTCTATTTGGCCAGACCCTGCTTTATTTTAGTAAAATCTGCCTCCCCCCAATCCAAAGCCATCTTTTGCAAGCTATCTTTTTCCTTGTACCGTGTTGGGGTCACTATCATCTCAATGATCCCACACTGCCATGTTGAACACTTGTCCGGCTTCTTTCCCCAGAGCCAGATCCAGCACTGTGCCGTCCCTAGTTGGTCCTTCTACGTATTGATACAAAACACTTTCCTGGATATATTTCAGGAAATCTGCCCCCTCGAAACCCTTAACACTATGACAATCCCGATGTATTTTGGGAAAGTTGAAATCCCCTAGTATAATTATCCGATTATTACTCTTATGCACCTCTGTGAGCTGTCTATATATGTGATTTTCTATTTCCCATTGACTCTTTGGGGGCCTATAAATACACTTCCAGCAAAGTAGCTGCCCCTTTAACATTCCTAAGTTCTACCCATAAAGCATCATTTGAGGACCCTTCCAAGATATTATCTCTCCTTGTTGCATTCATTGATTTCTTAATTAATAATACCACACCACCACTTTTTTTTACACCCTCCTCTGTCTCACCTAAACAGTGTATAGCCTATAATGATCCTATATGTTAAGTTGGCAGTCTAGCCCTTCCATCAACCATGTCCCTATAGTCGCAACAATATCATACTTCCATATGTCAATCCACGCCATTATCTCATCAGTCTTACCTATTACACTCCTAACATTAAATACTATCCAGCTATGCCTTACCGCCTTGACACTCAACATCGTTGAACTCACTCTGACTTGCTTCCTTTGCTGTAGTGTGATGTGTCTCTGTTTCAACAATATTTTGTGACCCCCTCTTCCGTCATATTAGTTTAAACTTTTCCCAACAGCACTAGCAAATCTATCTGCAAGGTTGTTGGTCCCAATGTGGTTTAAGTGCAGACCATCCCATTTGTACATATCTCTCTTCCTCCAGAAACCTCCCCAGTGATCCAGGAGTCTAAACTCTGCCCCCTGCACCAACTCTTGAGCAATGCATTCATCTGTCCTATTTTCCAATTTCTAAACTCCCTATCATTTTGCACTGGGTGTAATCCAGAGATTACAACTGTTGGGGTCCTGCCTTTTAATCCACTGTTTCGCTCCCTGAAATTTTGATGCAAGACCTCATTCCTCATTTTGCCTATATTGTTGGTACCAACATGTATCATGACTTCTAACTCATCACCCTCCCCTGTCAGGACGCTCTGCAGCCATTCAATGGCATCCCTTCCTGGCACCAGGGAGGCAACACACCATCCTGGAGTTACATCTTCAGCTGGAGGAACCTCTGTCTGCTTCCCTGAATAAAGAATCCCCTCTCACGATTGTTCTTCCTTCTTTCCTCTCCTCCCAAAGCAGTAAAGCCAGTTCTGGTGCTAGAATTTTGATTCTGACTGATTTCCTCTAATGTACCAGCTTCAAAATGGAATATTGGTTAGTGAGTGGGTCCTCAAGGAACTCCTGCTCTACCTGTTTGTTCTTTCTGGACTGTCTAGTGGTCACCCATTCCCTTCTTTCCTCTCTTCCCTTGAGCTGTGATGTGACAATAACATCCATTGAAATGAAGGTCAAGGAGATAGATATAGGGGAGATGTCAGAGGTAGGTTCTTTACTCAGAGAGTGGTCAGGGCATGGAATGCAAGGCATATGGATGATAGAATAAGGTAGGAGTGGAGGTGAGATAGACCTTAGGATTAGGGTAAAAGTTCAGCACAACATTGTGGGCCAAAGGGCCTGTACTGTGCTGTACTGTTCTATACTCTATACTCTATACTCTAAACATGCAATCCATGTAACTCAGACTGGCAGATGCGCCACAGTGTCTCCAACCGCTCAGAGACCTGGAGCTCCAGCTTTTACAGCTGGGAACACTTCCTGCACGTGGTCATCTAGGACACTGGTAACATCCCACCTGTGACAAGGTACACACGTAAGTGAGATAACAAGGTGTAGAGCTGGATAAACACAACGGGCCAAGCAGCATCAGAGGAGCAGGAAGGCTGACGTTTCGGGCGTAGACCTTTCTTCAGGTCTCTGATGCTTCTTGGCCTGCTGTGTTCATCCAGCTCTACGCCTTGTTATCTCAGATTCTCCAGCATCTGCAGTTCTACTATCTCTACACATGTAAGTAGTTGTTTCCAGGCACAATCTCAGACTCCAAGGGGAAGATCAACATTCCGAAGCTGGATTCGACTTTATAAATTGATGCTTCTGAAGGTGTCAATGCTCATGTTATATTGACTTCAGTCATTCTGATGTCACACACAACCTATGGGTGGAGACAGGGAGTTCTATTCTAGCTTTGACACAGAGCAGACATATTTGTAGCAGCTAGGGTCCTAGGGTCTAATCCCTAGGGTCTTATCAATAATGCCTGACCAAATGTATTTGCATTTATTGCTATCTTACAATTGACCTTCTTATCTAAATGTTCTGTAAATGCTCAATGATGCTGTATCTTTCAACACTAATTATTAGGTAAGCCCAAGATAAAGCAAAAACCAAAAGGGGAATTAGTAGCAACGAAACTATCAAAAAACAACCATTAGCCCATAGCAAATATGGTAGCAGTGGCACATAACATTAGCTACTAGGAGTGGTCATCTGGGAAATAAGTGCAGCTTCAGTAAGAGCACAAATTTTTGTCAAAAGAAGAAAGCAAACAACGTGGAAAATGGGATAAGGGGGATGGTGATGGCAGCAGCTGTGTGAAGTTGAGGGGCATAAAATGGATATAGCATATACGGTTAGCAGCCAGCTAAAGATACAAACTCATCCACCTTTTGTTCTTTGACTCCCAAACAGTGGGGATGAGATGTAGAGGATGGGGCCACCAGACCATGTAAAGACTGTAGAGGAATCTCACTCCTCCACTTCTGATGAAAAGAAGTTGAGAAGGATGCCAAGAAATCAGGGCAGCAACATCAGCTGTCTGCACCAGAATCCAAAGCCTTGGACATACACATTAGGGAGATTGGTGACGATATTCACAGTGGCTTTGAGCAGGCATCAGGACCCTGAGCTGGCTGCTACACAGAACCAACATGCCATGTACTCTCCACAGTACTTCCTTGCCAATGCTCATTGAAAAGCCTTTCCAAGCCCTGTGCACCATACACAGAAATGGGACACTTTGATTTCATACCTACAAACCCGTAGGTAAGATTTAAAGGGATGTCAGTGGCATTTAGCTGCTACAAGATGCAGGAATAAATGAAAACACAATTTAATGAACACAACAACCTTTAACTATTGTCTAAAAGGAAAAAAAAAATTCATGCTGTTAATGCCATGTTAATTATATTGTTGAATTTGTGGGTGAATGAGTAATGGGGCATGAAGGGAGTTGTTAGACCTGACTGCTGACCTCTCTCCGGTGGCTAAAACACACTCAGGTCCTGGAGAGGGAGCATGCAATGTCTAGAGGGGGCACGCTAGATGTTTTCCATGATTAGGAACATCACAGAAGGTCAGATGCATTACGTCCCCAAAGTGGCACTGGAAATTAAATGTTGTCAGTTTCATAGAAACATTTGATTTTTGTTACAGTGCCCCTTTAAGGGGATGTTACACTTTCATTTGGTTTTGAGGTTTAATTTGGATCATTTAATTTCAACTGATTTCAAAAGTATATAAGGGGGAGACTGCTGGGACCCGGGGTTATTGTTTGATTGTTTGATTTATTGTTATTACATGTACCGAGATAGAGTGAAAAGTGTTGTTTTGTGTGTTACACAGGCAGATCATACCATACCAATTACATCAGGGTAGCAGAACAGAGTGTGGAATACAGTGCTACAGCTGAAGAAGAAGGTGCAAAGAGAGGGATCATTATTAACATTTGAGAGATCCTTTAAAAAATCGGAAGAAGCTTTTCTTGAATCTATTCATACGTGTATTCAAACTTTTATATCTTCTGTCCAGTGAAAGAGAGTGGAACAGAGCATAACTAAAGTGGAAGGGGTATTTGATTATGTTGGGTGCTTTCCTGAAGCGGTGAGAAATATAGATGGAGTCAATGGTTGGAAGGCTGGTTTGCGTGATGGACTAGGCTGTATTCACAACTGTCTTTAGTTTCTTGTGGTGTCAGGAAGAGCAGTTGCCATACCACACTGTGATGCATCCAGATAGAATACTTTCAATGGTGAATCTATTAAAATTGGTAAGAATCCTTGCGGACATGCTGAATTTCCATAGCCTCCTGAGGAGGTAGAGGTGTTGTTGTGGTTTCTTTACCATCACACCTTTGTCGGTGGACCAGGCCAGATTGTTGGTGATCATCACTCCCACGCTTTCGACCATCTATGCCTCAGCACTATTGATTCAGATGGAGCGGGCCCTCCACTCCACTTCCTGAAGCCAATGACCAGTTCCTTCATTTTGCTGATGTCAATGGAGAGGATATTGTCTTTAAACTATGCCACTAGGGGTGGGACTTAGTAGATGTAGTTCCAGATACTGTAACTAGCCTATTGAGGAGCGGAATGGTGGCTCAATGGTTACCACTCCTACCTCACAGTGCCAGGGACCCGAGTTCAATTTCACCATTGAGCGACTATGTGGAAATTGCACATTCTCACTGTGTCTGCATGGGTTTCCTCCGGGTGCTCCAGTTTGCACCTACAGTCCAAAGCTGCACTGACTCAGTGGATTAGCCATGGGTTACAGGGATAGGTAGGGGAGTGGGTCTGGGTGGAATGCTTTTCAGACGGTCAGTGTGGACTCAATGGGCTGAATGGCCTGTTTCCACATTGTAGTGATTCTATGATTCTATGAGGGAGCTTTTTTTTTACCTCACCATCTGTTTTGGGATTTATTTATCACGTGCCATTTGCTGGGACCCTGAATTCTCCAACAAGATGTAGCTCTGGATCAAAAACAGAAATTACTGGAAAAACTCAGGTCTGGCAACATCAATGGAGAGAAAGTAAAGTTAACGTTTCAGGTCCAGTTCCCTTCTTCAGAACTGAAGAAGTGTCAATGGACCCAAAACATTAACTCTGATTTCTCTCCACAGACACTGCCAGCCTTGCTGAGTTTTTCGAGCAATTTCTGGTTTTGTTTCTGATTTCCAACAACCACAGTTCTTTTGGGTTTTTGAGGTTCTGGATCTGCAGCGTATGTGGAGGAATAAACAGACAACAGGACACAGTGTCTCTTGGCAGATGGACACCAGAGGCCTCAGAGACTCATACTCTATCACTCTCACTATTGCCTGCAGTATCCTACACACTTGCTCTCAACCTCCCCAAATTCTGACACCTGCATGCCCACTGTACCGCCTATCCACTCACTCAGAAGACCTCCCCACCTGCAGTAACAGGGATAGCTGTGTCACCTAAATTTATCTTCGGTAATACCTCTCTCTGTCTCTCATTTCATGAGAAAAATATTCCACAATAGGGCAGAAAGAGTCTGTACGGGTGCCGTGCTGCCTGTCGTCCAACCCACACCCTTGTAAGGAGAGGTTCCTGACTTCGACTGCCATGAGTAGGCCCTGGACTGGTATTGAAGATTGCCCTTACTTACTGTGGTGGGATCCCCTGAGCAAAGGTTATGGCCCTTGACTTGATTCAGGCCTGCTGATAACTATGACAAGCTTCCTGACTTTATACAAAACGTCATGGTAAGGCAGCAATAATATGAATCAGATACCTCTGGCTGAGGGGCCAAAGCTTAAAAAGAAAAGGCAAGGCAATGATGCTGTGAGCTTCCAGGTAGGATCAGACAGAGTGAGAGCTGAGAGACTGAGGGAAAAGTCAGAAGATGCAGTTTAGTCCAATCCATAAACTGGGCGTGTCACTGACTGCAATAACCTGCTGCAGCATGACAATGATAAGTCCTGCTACAGCTTGGGGTACAGCACTGAAGTGTCCTTTAATTGTATCAGAGATAAAAGGTACTGCAGATGCTGGAGAATCCGAGATAACAAGCATGGGGCTGGATGAACACAGCTGGTCAAGCAGCATCATAGGAGCAGGAAAACTTGACGTTTCGGGCCTAAACCCTTCATCAGAAATGGGGGAGGGGAAGAGGGTTCTGAAATAAATAGGGAGAGAGGGGGAGGCGGATAGAGGATGGATAGAGGAGAGGATAGGTGGAGAGGAGGCAGACAAGTCGAAGAGGCGGGGATGGAGCCAGTAAAGGTGAGTGTAGGTAGCGGGGTAGGGAGGAGATAGGTCAGTCCAGGGTGGACGGACAGGTCAAGGGGGCGGGATGATGTTAGTAGATAGGAGATGGGGGTGTGGCTTGAAGTGAGAGGAAAAACAGGTTAGGGAGGTGGAGATGAGCTGGGCTGGTTTTGGGATGCAGTTGGGAGAGGGGAGATTTTGAAGCTTGTGAAATCCACATTGATGCCATTGGGCTGCAGGGTTCCCAGGCTGAATATGATTTGCTGTTCCTGCAGCCTTCGGGTGGCATCACTGTGGCATTG
>JAHRHZ010000289.1:3245713-3258532 GCA_024137785.1 Ginglymostoma cirratum | reverse complement strand
AGACCCTTCATTTCTGATGAAGGGTCTAGGCCCGAAACGTCAAGCTTTCCTGCTCCTATGATGCTGCTTGGCCTGCTGTGTTCATCCAGCTCCACACCTTGTTATCTCTGCCAGGTACGTGATCTGGTTTCCTTTTTGAATTATCCCTACATCGAGCTTGTTTGACGAGTTTGGTGAGATAGGAGGCTGAACATTAATGAGATGAGTTGTGATATTGGCATCTCACCACTGCTAAGGGAGAATCTTGCCACATCACTTGTAAAATGCCTAAAGAGTGGAGCAAATTGTTCTCGGTGTAGAACTGGGCTTCGCCTGGCTTCTCATCTGCTTCTGGCATAACCCAACTCACTCAGATCCTTAGATAACAAGGTGTAGAGCTGGATGAACACAGCAGCATCAGAAGAGCAGGAAAGCTGATGTTTCGGGTCTAGACCCTTCTTCAGAAATGGGGGAGGGGAAGCAGATTCTGAAATAAATAGGGAGAGAGGGGGAGGCAGATAGAAGATGGATAAAGGAGCAGATAGATGGAGAGGAGACAGACAGTTCAAAGAGGCTGGGTTAGAGCCAGTAAAGGTCAGTGTAGGTGGGGAGTTAGGGAGGGGATAAGTCGGACCAGGAAAGACGGACAGGTCAAGGTGGCGGGATGAGGCTAGTAGGTAAGAGATAGGGGTGGGGCGTGAGGTGGAAGGAGTGGATAGGTGGGAGGAAGGACGGACGGGTTAGGGAGGCGGGGACAAGTTGGCCTGGTTTTGGGATGCATTCGGGGGAGGGGAGATTTTGAAGCTTGTGAAGTCCACATTGATACCATTGGGCTGCAGGGTTCCCAAGCGAAATATGAGATGCTGTTCCTGCAATGTTCGGGTGACATCATCGTGGCAATGCAGGAGGCCCAGGATGGACATGTCGTCCAAGGAGTGAGAGGGGTAGTTGAAATGGTTCACGACTGGGAGGTGCAGTTGTTTGTTGCAAACCGAGTGTAGGTGTTCCACAAAGCAGTCCCCAGGCCTCTGCTTGGTTTCCCCGATGTAGAGGAGGCCACAACAGGAACAGCAGATACAGCATACCAGATTAGCAGATGTGCAGGTGAACATCTGTTTGATGTGGAAGGTCTTCTTAAGGCCTGGGATGAGGGTGAGGGTGGAGGTGTAGGGGCAGGTGTAGCACTTCCTGCAGTTGCAGGGAAAAGTGCCGGGCGAGGTGGGGCTGGAGGGGAGTGTGGAGCGGACAAGGGAGTCATGGAGAGAGTGGTACCTCTGGAAGGCAGATAAGGGCGGGGAGGGAAAAATGTCTTTGGTGTGGGGTCAGATTGCAGATGGCGGAAGTGCCGGAGGGTGATGCGTTGGATCTGGAGGTTGGTGGGGTGGTCCGTGAGGATGAGGGGGAATCTATTTTTGTTGTTATTGCGGGGAAGTGGTGTGAGGGATGAGTTGCGTGAATTAGGAGAGACACGGTCGAGGGCGTTTTCGACCACTGTGGAGGGGATGATGCAGTCCTTGAAAAATGAGGACATCTGGGATGTCCAGGAGTGGAATGCATCATCTCAGGAGCAGATGTGGCGGAGGCGAAGGAATTGGGAATACGGTGGCATTTTTGCAGGAAGGTGGGTGAGAGGAGGTGTATGGCCTCGTTTTTCAAGGACCGTAATTTCCCCTCCACAGTGGTCGAAAATGCCCTCGACCGTGTCTCTCGCATTTCCCGCAACTCCTCCCTCACACCACCTCCCCACAATAACAACCAGAACAGAATCCCCCTCATCCTCACGTACCATCCCACCAACCTCCGGATCCAACGCATCATCCTCCAACACTTCTGCCATCTGCAATCTGACCCCACTACCAAAGACATTTTTCCCTCCCACCCTTATCTGCTTTCCGGCGGGACCACTCTCTCTGTGACTCCCTTGGCCGTTCCACACTCCCCACCAGCCCCACCACCCCCGGCACCTTTCCCTGAAACCACAAGAAGTGCTACACCTGCCCCTATACCTCCCCCCACACCCCCATCCCAGGCCGCAAGAAGACCTTCCACATCAAGCAGATGTTCACCTGCACATCTGTTAATCAGGTATACGGTATCCGCTGTTCCTGATGTGGCCTCCCTTACACTGGGGAAACGAAGCGGAGGCTTGGGGACCACTTTGTGGAACACCTACACTTGGTTCGCACAAACAACTGCACAACTGCACCTCCCAGTCACAAACCATTTCAACTACCCCTCTCACTCCTTGGACGACATGTCCATCCTGGGCCTCCTGCATTGCCACAACGATGCCACCTGAGGGTTGCAGGAACAGCATCTCATATTTCGCTTGGGAACCCTGCAACCCAATGGTATTGATGTGGACTTCACAAGCTTCAAAACCTCCCCTCTCCCGGCTGCATCCCAAAACCAGCCCAGCTTGTCCCCGCCTCCCTAACCTGTCCGTTCTTCCTCCCACCTATCCACTCCTCCCACCTCAAGCCCCAACCCTATCTCCCACCTACTAGCCTTATCCCGCCTCCATGACCTGTCCGTCTTCCCTGGACTGACCTATCCATCTCCTCTCCACCTATTGCTCCTCTATCCATCTTCTATCCGCCTCCCCTGTCTCCCTATTTATTTCAGAATCCCCTTCCCCTCCCCCATTTCTGAAGAAGGGTCTAGACCCAAATATCAGCTTTCCTGCTCCTCTGATGCTGCTTGGCCTGCTGTGTTCATCCAGCTCTACACCTTGTTATCTCAGACTCTCCAGCATTGGCAGTCCCTACTATCTCTCACTAGGATCCTTACAAGGCTCCAGCACAAAGGATAATACAATCAGGGAATCATAAAAAATAAAAGGAGCAGACCACAACCCAACAAGCCAACTCAACATTTCTGTAAAATCATGGTTGATCTGATTACGATCTTAACTCCACTTTTCTATCCACTATAACACTGCCTCCTTCATCAATACAAACTCTGTCTAACTCAGACTGGAATAACATTCAAGCTTCCACCTCTCTCTGTGGTAGAGAATTCTAAAGGCTGACAACCATCCGAAGGAAGAAATTTCCATCTAGCGTCCTTCTTTTTAAATTGTGTTCCCTGGTTCTTGAGATCCCCACAATCCACTCAGGATCCACCCAGTCCAGACCCCTTGAAAACTTTCCTGTTTCAATAAGATTACCTCTCAGTCTTCTAAACTCCAGTGAGTATAGACCCAAAGTTTCCTCACCAGACAATCCTTTCATCTCAGAAATCAGTTTAGTGATGCTTCTTTGAACTGCTTTAAATGTGAGTATATTCCTCCTTAATGTGGCCAAAACTGTTCGGTTAGTACAGACTCACCATGATTTTTACAGTTGTAGAAAGACTTTGTTATGTTATACTCTATTTCTCTTGCGACAAAGGCCAACATTCCATTTATTTTTCTGATTGCTTGCTATACCTTTATGCAACTCTTTTGTGTTATTTTCCAAATTCAAGGAGACATGGATCCTTCTTCATTATTCTACAATTTCACTCTTGAATAATATTCTGCTGAAGTGGATAATGTCACATTTTCCCACATTATTCACTACCTGATAATTTTTTGGCCGCTCACTCATTATATCGATGTACCTTTGTAGTCTCTTTGTATGGGCTCTACAACTAATTCTTTCAAAGTAAAGACAACACAAGTTCTTATGCTTCCATACTAATCAAACAGAAGATATTAGAAATACAGAAAGGAATATCTTTTCACTTCTGAGTACACGTTTTCATTTTTGTTCTGAAACATTAAGTAAATTTGAGTATGTCTTTATGTAATGATGTATTTTATCTTACCCCAACAATATATTTAAACTGTCACCTTAGCATATGGTCCACAGTGATAGACAGAAGGCATCAATATTCTGTACAGAAGAAAGGTCTCTGAACCAGAAATTTTAACTCTGCTTTCTTCCCAGAGATGCTGTTGGACCTACTGTGTTTCTCCAGCTATCTCTGTTTTTGTTTCAGATTTCCAGCATCCGCAGTTCTTTATTTTTTGTATTGCGATTCTGAAATCTGTCTGAAGATTGCTAACAAAGCAGAGTCAGTTAATAGTTACTTATGCATCTTAAGAACTGGTTTCAGAATGGAAGAATATCACCTTATGTAAGAAATAACAACAACTTAACGTTCATTTAGTTTCTTGATTATTATCACGCTAGTGTCTCACCTTCAACCCTCTAAGCTTGAACTCATTGAAATGTATTAGTACCATCACTGAGGTCTTCACAACTTCAGCAGAACTAGTAGCCATGCTGTTATAAACTAATTAGATATTTATTGGCTAATACTGTAGGGATTTCTTTTTCTGTTGGTGGTGGTTAGACAAAACTCTGCTATGCGAGTCCTCAGCAGTAGTAACATCCCTGAAATTGCAATAGGATATGTTGTGTCATGAATATCAGTGGTGAAGGAAACTTGTAGATTCTGAGAAATTACTCCTTTGTTTTGTACACTTAAAGCAATATTATGATCTGTATTGAGTGAGGTTGTAATTCTTGGATCTTCAGACTTGATTGCAGATTCAATAAGATCAGGCATTTGTTCTGTAACAGCTCTGTTGGTAAAAGCAGAGACTTCTAGTTCCTGTACTTCTTCATATAAAAGGATTTGCTGCATTAGGTCATTGTCACATTTCATTGGTGTCTTCAGCAGAATGAACTGATTGGTTTGTACCTTTGTCACTTTTGTTCAAATCATTACACCTCACTGGGATAGGATGCTGGAAATCAAGCCCCATTATTTCCGAAGTCATCACAAAAGTTAAAGATTTTATGAAAGATAGCAGCATTCTCCAATTTATCTGTCTTTTAGATTCAGTTTGACAGGAAGCGCAAAGCAGGTTTTTGTACTTAATAAAAATGACTATTTATTACAAATAAATAGACTCCAGCTACAGGTAAAAAATTATGAACCATCAGCACATAACTCTCCTAGTTAAAACTCTAACCTCATCATAAACTGCCCTCTACACTTGCATACAGACAGGTGCAAAGAGGTCATGGGTGTTATGAGCAGAGAGAATGACCGGGAAGTCTTTGTCTGCAGGGTTTACTGAGATGATTCTTTTGATGATCAGAATGCTGCTTCTGAGTCTTCCTTCTCCAGCAGATACATTCACTTGTTTGCAGGTGGCGTGCGGTACCAGATTTATGCTTATAAAATCTCCGATTTATTAAGCAAAAGTCACCACCTACAGCAACTGGAAAGAGTGCAAGAGAATGATAATCAAAGGGATACTGATATCAATGATTTATTGCAGGAAGATGTCATGAACCTTGTTTTATTCTTTGAATATAGTGTGGACAATATCAGCCCTGATTCTTTTGGTGAAAGGAAACCGAGGCATTTTGTAAGAAATATATCTTTTTATTTTTCTGTATTTTTAATTTCCTTCAAGTTTGGCCCAGTAGCACACTCTGAATTTCAATTATAGCCATACCTTTAGTTACCCAGGATTTACGCTCTGGAATTCCTCCTTAAACATCTCCACCCACTCTATAAGACCTTGATTGTTTGCATCCATTGCAAAATCTCAAATTAGTTGCTGTCAAACTCTGCCTCATAACACTCATGTGAAGTGCCTTAGGGAATTTTGCTATGGTAAAGGCAAGTTGTTATTTTGTTTCATACATGATCCTTATAGCTGGCATTAAGTCGTCTTTCCTCCAATTGTTCCTGTTTATATCCAAGTCCCAAAAATGGATGATTGGTTAAGAGTTATACTAATTACTTTCTTTACATCACATCATCGGAATGACTTTAAGTATGTTTATGTAAGCAGAAAGTAAAGAAAGATTAAAATCAATAGCTGCCATTTTCTTTGCAAACGCGGTGATAAATCCCAGTCACAGCTAGAAAGCTGTTTCTTACTTTTTCTTTACCTGGTCATCACGTAAAATGGCTGGCTGACTTGTCTAAGCATATTGACAAGTGCTCATTTTTAGTAAAGTTGCAGGTGAAGTATCATACATCTTTCACGTCTTTGACAGCCTATTACAGCGTACTATAGCACCGAGCAGAATGTGGATTAATAGAATTACTTCCACATTGCTGGCAAAAACCAATATCAACATCAAATGCTTTTTTTCCACCCTTTAATATTGTCGGTTAGTCATCTAGCAGATTTCATTTCAAGCCCAAAATGTATTTAAATTATTTGCAACATTGTTCCCGAAACAGAATTACTTATAATGTAAGTTTATGGCAAATGTACAAGGGACAGAAGGTGGCTTAGCTCACTTTGTCATCGATTTTCTGCTTTCAATACACATCTACCTTTGACAGCACAGTGGGTAACTTTTAAAAAGTGATGGCAATTGGCTTCCCTAAATGTCAACATAATTAAGCTTTTATCTTTGGCACGCTCATACTTTAGTATTGTGAAATGGAGCAATGATTTGTTTGACATAATCTTGCATCACTTATTAGGAAGTGAAAAAAAACGTAGTATAATTGGATGGTCTATTCAGATTGCTCAATCATTGCATTCAGTGCATCTTCAAAGCCACTTCCTCGTCAGTCTGGATCCTGAGTTGAATCTTTAAGGAGCCAAGAAAAAAATCCCAAGCATTGCTATCACTGCTTACACAACCTGTTCATATTGTTTTTGAATAAACAAGCAGGATAACTGAATTACAAAATAGTTCTAATTTATATTAGAAATTAGATATACGGAAGCTTGTGTAAACTATTGGGCAAAAAGAATCACAAAGATTTGAGCTTGATTGATCTCTTAGAATTAGGAACCAAGATTCAGGCCATCTTATGACATTATGTTCCCAGCTGAAGATTAAGGAACTCTCATGAGGTTTTGGTCTGTGGGAGTCGGGGTAATGTTGGAGTCAGGCGTGCTGCCTCCTGAATTGGCAATGGACTTATGTTGTGAGGCCAGAAGGTTAGAAAGGCTAACTCAGTTTATATTATCCCAATCCTGTATATGGTTGTTAGGGCACATTGCCTTCCCCAATTCTTCCCTTTTCCACCTAGCTGTACGTCCCCTCCATCCTCTTCACCCACATGCTTTTTCATTTCTCATACATCCTTCATAACGAGTCTTCTAGTATTGTTTATGTACAGAATAAACAAGCGGGTAAGTGGAGTTGAAATGCCCATCGGCCATGATTAAATGGCGGAGTGGACTCGATGGGCCGAATGGCCTTATTTCCACTCCTATGTCTTATGGTCTTAAGTGTGGCAAGCCTTTGAAATTCTTAAATCTGAATAAGCAAAGAGATCTTGAAAATCTCTTATTTAAAAAAAAGCTATAAAAGAGGTGACACAGTGATTAGCACTGTTGTCTCACAGAACCAGGGACCTGGGTTCAATTCAACCCTCCAGTTACTGTCTGCGTGGAGTTTGCACATTCTCCCAGTATCTGCGTGAGTCTCCTCCAGGTGTTCCAGTTTTGTCCCACAGTCCAAAATTTTGCAAGTTAGTTGGATTGGCCATGCTAAATTGCCCATTGTGTCCAGGGATGTTCAGGCTAGGCGAATTAGCTGTGAGGAATGCAGGGTTACAGGGATGGGGTAGGAAGGTGCTTCGGTTTGGATGGGATGCTCTTCAGAGGGCCAGTGTGTACTCGATAGGCTGATGGCCTGCTTGCACACTATTGGGATTCTATGATCTCACACCTCATGCACAAGACATTCAGCAACAGCCAAAGTAGAATTGAAAAATATTCTAATCCTCTCAACGCCTTTTAAATATTTTGCATTTAAAATGAAACATCAATAAAAAAGATCATGGATCCCTATAGTGCAGAAAGAGACCATTCAGCCCATCGGGTCTGCACTGACACTCCAAAGAGCATTCCCTCAATCTATCTCCATATTTACCATGTCTAATCCGCCTAGCCTGCACACTACAGGGCAATATAGCGTAACCATTCTACCCAACCTGCACATCTTTGGATTGTGGGGGGATCCAGAGAGCATCCATGGAGATCCACGCAGACGTAGGAAGAATGTACAAACTCCACACAGACAGTTACCTAAGGCCTGGAGCGGAACCCAGGTCCCTGGTGCTGTAAGGTGACAGTGCTAACCTCTGTGCCTCTCAAGGAAACACAAAAAGAAAGGGACAGGGGAAGTCCTTTCAGCCCATTCAAGCCTGGTCCACCATTTAGTACAATGATGGCTAATGAAACACTTAATTGTCTTCTACACAGACAATCTCCTTAACCCCTGATCCTATTGATAAATCACCAATCTATCAATTTTGAATTTAAACACACTTTCAGATGAAGTTTGCAAAGCCCTCCGGGATGGGGAATTCCAAAGAATCACAGCCCTCAGGATAAGCAAAGAAATTCTCCTTAATTTGGTTTCAAATGACATTGCTCTTGTTTTTAAATAGCGGCCCCTAGTTCTCGACTTCACAACCAGGATAAACATCTTACCTGCATTTACCGCACCTATCCCATTGAGTAATTTATAGGTTTCAATTAGATCACTTCTCATTTTTTTGAAAACCTAGAGAAAAACGACCCAGTTTCCCAATCCCTCTTCATAGGACAGTCCTGTCAACCTGTGACAAGAATGGTGAACTTTTGTGGTGCTCTCACTATAGTAATAATATCCTTATTGATGCAGAAATTGCATATAGTATTCCAGGTGCAGCCTAACCAAGCCTCCAGATAACTAAAGGAAGACCTCATTGCTTCTGTACTGAAATAGCTAGCATTTCATCAGCTTTCCTAATCGCTTGCTGGACCTACAATAACAATGGAAAATACACTTAAGCCCCTTTGAAGTATCTACATTTTCCAACCTCGTTCATCTATTCCTTCTGCGTATATGTTCCTCTTACCTTACATTTTTTCATATTACATTCCATCTGCCATGTTCGTGCCCTCTCAGTCAGGCTGTGCAAATCCTCCAGAAGCTGCATTACGTCTTCTTCACAACACACTCCTGCTTAAATTTGTGGCCTCTGGAAGATTCCTGTTTATTTTTACTCTTTGCTTTTTGCCTGTTAGCCAATCCTTAATCTGTGCCAGAAGAAAAATAAAATAAAAACTTACTATTACCTCAAAAGTAAACACCCCCTTTCAAGCGGTGTCAAAATTTCCCACAGTACTGAAGCAATTAATCAGCCTGGAGCTCTGTCAAGCATTCATAATGAGGCCATCAGACAATTGTATAACATAAGGACATTGAAAGGAGGACCACACATCAAATTCTTTCAGATGGCCTCGTTATGAATGCTTGGACAAAATCCATGCAAGGATATTGGACTCAGATCACCAGGGAACTCTTTATAAATCTTGAAAGAGAGTGCTAACTTGACATTATTGACAGCCTTTTGAAGTTGCAATAAAGTCATTCTTTCTTTCATATAGCTTGTCAAAGCCAGTCTGCTTATATGGATAAAAGGGTGTCAAGAAATGAAATCTTTATTCATTGATCCTATGATTGACTGTGTTTGATTGACAGGTTTCTAAGGTTGTAAGAGAAGCTGTTTCTCTCTTGACAAAGGAGATTTTCAAAACCTGTTTTCACTTCATGTGGATTCAAAGACTTGCCATTGTCACCATATAGCCGAGTTCTAAGGAAGGGTCACTGGAACTGAAAAGTTAACTCTGATTTCTCTCCACAGATGCTGCCAGACTTGGTGAACTTCTCTAGCAATTTCTGTTTTCGCTTCTGATTCCCAGCATCTGCAATTCTTTCAGTTTTCATTATGTGGGCTGATTTGTTCTGTACAGAGATGATGCTAAAGATAATGTTACCATAGTCTTACCAGACCATAGGGCTGCTTTCTCATCAGAGAGAAACAACTAGTGGTGGTTTGACCTGAGGGTTACCACCCCTCAGGTGGAGTCAAGAAGGAGACTCCTTCACGGTAATTTCACCCAGTGTGGGAATTGTACTCATGCTGTTGCCATCACTCTACATTACAAACCAGCCATTCAGCCAACTGAGCTAACTAAACCCTACTGGATTCTAGAAAACTGAATATTTTTGATGCATTGGGTGTGGAAAGGTAAAGGTTGAAGGGAGCATTGGCAACACTTTTTAAAACTCACTGGTCAAAAAGCTCTCAACTCATCAGTAGACTTCCCCAAGAAACACGAACTAAATCATCTCATAGAGTTCCCACAGGCTTCCATATTTTTCTTATTGCAATGAAATTGGGATGAAATTCAAGTTTCCTGATCTTAATTGTAGGCACATCAATGTTACAGGATATGAACGTGGGACCACGGCCCAACACATTTCTCAAATAGTGAACAGTATATACTGGGTTTGGAGGGTTAAGTACGAAATTCTGACCCTTTAGGCCTCAATTCCCATGCACAATTCCAGGCAGCTGTAAATGGTGAAAATCAGCCCTACATAAAATGCTAAGTGTATATTATTCTTTTTGAGCACCATATTGTGAAATTAATCTATGGGAGATTTATGAATATTCCAAATCTTCGTGTATGTTCCCGTATCACTGAAACACGTTCAATACTAGAACGTTGTATGCAACTTGCAAGCCCAAGTGAAACGTATTGTTTTGAAACACTTTTCTTCTCAAGACTGGTGTTTGAACCTAGAGCTGACTAATGGAATGAAAGTTTCTTTTCATAAATGGTTATTCACGTTTTAAGTATAATCCTTCAGGCAGTCAACATCCCAGTTCCCAACTGGCATAAAATCACTGCATGAATTTGTTCATCAATTAGCATTAGTTACCATTACATTAACAATTTCACTAAGGAAGACTTCAAGCTGAACTGATGTGGGAAATGGAAAATATGCACCAATGGACTGAGTGTACTTTTTAGACAGTGGAAAAAAAAGAGTTTGATGTGGTTCAGAGGACACTTTGACCTATTTGAACCTGGAAGTACTTGATGCTGACACTTTTAACATCTAAAGTGGAAGCTAGTTTAATTATATAGCCATGACTTTCAAGCATCAATGAAAACAGAACTAAAATAAATAATTTTCCACATTTTAATTTTTCAAAGCAGGCTATTTAGTAAACATTTAAGTATTAAACCAACCTGAAATGGATTCAAAACATTTGAAAGTACTCTGGCCATTTTGACTGTGCTATCACAGAGTCTGTTTCTGTGCTGTAGGACTCCTCAGTCCAACTCATCCACACCAAGCAGTCATCCCAATCTGACCTAGTCCCATTTGCCTGCATCTGGCCCATATCCCTCTAAACTCTTCCAATTCATATACCCATCCTGATGCCTTTTAAAATGTTGTAATTGTACTTGTCTCCACCACTACCTCTGGCAGCTCGTTCCATACATGCAACTCTCTGCACGAAAAGGTTACCCCGCAGGAGCTTTTTAATTAAATTCTTCCTCTCTTACCTTAAACCTATGCACTCTAGTTTTGGACTTGTTTAACATCTTTAATGTGGAAAAACTTCCCAACAGTTTCATGTGAGCTGAATTGGATACCAATTGATACCGAACCAAAGAACGAAGTACAAAGAAGGGCAACTCAGAACATTGGACAAAGAGATATGCTTCAATGGAGTGTTTAGAAAGAGGAAAAGTTTCAGAAATAAGTTAAAGCGTAGAGGTTTGCAGTGGTTTAAGACACACTGCCAATAATGGAAGAAAAGCACAAGGGCTACTTGAGATATGAGTTGGAGGAACACAGTTTTCAAAAGAGATAACAAGCATGGGGCTGGATGAACACAGCAGGTCAAGCAGCATCATAGGAGCAGGAAAACTTGATGTTTCGGGCCTAAACCCTTCATCAGAAATGGGGGAGGGGAAGAGGGTTCTGAAATAAATAGGGAGAGAGGGGGAGGCGGATAGAGGATGGATAGAGGAGAGGATAGGTGGAGAGGAGGCAGACAAGTCGAAGAGGCGGGGATGGAGCCAGTAAAGGTGAGTGTAGGTAGGGGGGTAGGGAGGAGATAGGTCAGTCCAGGGAGGACGGACAGGTCAAGGGGGCGGGATGATGTTAGTAGATGGGAGATGGGGGTGTGGCTTGGGTCAAGCCCACTGACTCCCACAGCTACCTGGAATACACCTCCTCCCACCCACCCTCCTGCAAAAATGCCATCCCCTATTCCCAATTCCTTCGTCTCCGCCGCATCTGCTCCCAGGATGAGACATTCCAATCCCGCACATCTCAAATGTCCTCATTCTTCAAGGACCGCAACTTCCCCCCAACAGTGGTCGAGAACGCCCTCGACCGTGTCTCCCGCATTTCCCGGAACACATCCCTCACGCCCCGTCCCCGCAACAATAACCAAAAAAGAATCCCCCTCGTCCTCACATACCACCCCACCAACCTCCGGATCCAATGCATCATCCTCCGACACTTCCGCCATCTGCAGTCAGACCCCACCACCAAAGACATCTTTCCCTCCCCACCCTTATCTGCCTTCCGGAGGGACTACTCCCTCCGCGACTCCCTTGTCCGCTCCACACTCCCCTCTAGCCCCACCACACCCGGCACTTTTCCTTGTAACCGCAGGAAGTGCTACACCTGCCCCCACACCTCCTCCCTCACCCCAATCCCAGGCCCCAAGAAGACTTTCCAAATCAGGCAGAGGTTCACCTGCACATCTGCCAATGTGGTATACTGCATCCGCTGTACCCGTTGTGGCTTCCTCTACATCGGGGAAACCAAGCGGAGGCTTGGGGACCGCTTTGCAGAACACCTGCGCTCAGTTCGCAACAAACAACTGCACCTCCCAGTCGCGAACCATTTCAACTCCCCCTCCCATTCCTCAGATGACATGTCCATCCTTGGCCTCCTACAATGCCACAGTGATGCCACCCGAAGGCTGCAGGAACAGCAAATCATATTCAGCCTGGGAACCCTGCAGCCCAATGGCATCAATGTGGATTTCACA
>JAHRHZ010000289.1:3181098-3243456 GCA_024137785.1 Ginglymostoma cirratum | reverse complement strand
CCCCCTACCTACACTCACCTTTACTGGCTCCATCCCCACCTCTTCGACTTGTCTGCCTCCTCTCCACCTATCCTCTCCTCTATCCATCCTCTATCCGCCTCCCCCTCTCTCCCTATTTATTTCAGAACCCTCTTCCCCTCCCCCATTTCTGATGAAGGGTTTAGGCCCGAAACGTCAAGTTTTCCTGCTCCTATGATGCTGCTTGACCTGCTGTGTTCATCCAGCCCCATGCTTGTTATCCCGGATTCTCCAGCATCTGCAGTACCTTTTATCTCTGATACAGTTTTCAAAAGGTTTAGGTTGATGAAAGTCCCAGGAGACAGAAAGAAAAAGGTTTGTAAAGTGTTGAAGGAAGGATTAAAATTTGACACATTTCTGGACCAGGACCCAACATAGATCAATTAGCATAAGGTGATTGGTGAGCACAACCTTACCACGGGTTGGGATAAAAACAACAGTTTCTTGTAAATGCCTATGACTAGGGATGGTGACAGCTAGGAATGGGAAGACAATAGTCTAGTGGCAGTATCACTGTGTGAATAGTCTAGAGGCTGAGGATAATGCTCTGGAGAACTAGGCTCAGTTTCCAACATGGTAGCTGGTGGAATTCAAATTCAATTAAACTAGACTCAGTAATAGTGATCACTAGAATATGAGTGCTGTAAAAAAAATCTGATTCATTAGTATCCTTTAAAGAAGCCTACACGTGAGTCCAAACCCACCGCAGTGTGGTTGACTTTTAATTTCCCTTTGAAATGGCCTAGCCAGCCACTCATTTCAACGCAACTGGGGACAGCAACAAACATTGGCCTTGCCAGCAACATCCACATCCAATGAAGAGAATAAAGAGAAATGAAGTAGGCCCAGAGATGATTGGAACAGGTGATTTTGGAGTGAATAAAAGCATGGATTAAGATTTCAACAGCAGATGCATAATGCAGGGGCAGGGATGGTCAATGTTACTGAGGTGGACACAGGCAAGTTTTGTAATAGAAAGGATAGAGGATCAGAGAGCCAAGTAAGATGACAAAGTTGCAATCAAACTGGCTCAGCGTAAACAATGGCCTGACAAAGGAATGGAATTAGTGGTTAGGGAATGTGGCTTGTGGTTGTTGGAAGCCCATTTGCTTTGTAAAATTAGCATGACAAAACAGGTTGTGGCTGGGGGAAGGTCAGAGAGTGATGTGATGAGGTAGACTAGGAATATACAAAGTAGACACAGAAAGGATATTTCCTCATGTAGGATAATCCAGAATGAGGGGTCATAGTTTTAGGATAAGGGGTAACAAATTCAAAAACAAAAATGAAGAGAAATTACTTCTCTCAAAAGTGGCTGTGAAATTCATTACCCAGAGTGCAGTGGATGCTGGCACATTAGGCAGATTTAAAGGTGGTGATAGGTTTTTAATTAGTACTGGGTTGAAGATTTACAGAGAGTGGGCAGGGAAATGGAGTTGAGGCCGAGATGAGATCAGCCATGATCACATCAAATGGCAAAGCAGGCTCGAGGAGCAAGCCTACTCTGTTCCTATTTCTTATTTCTTACTTTTCACATCCTCATGTTATAACTTTACATTAAATCACCAAGGGACAGCATACAATGAAAACTAGGAGAATTCGAGGTTAAATAGCTGGATTCCAGAAATGTAGAGGTTTAGCATGAGTAGTCATTGAAGGAGATGTTCTAGCAGAGGCTGGATAAGAAAGAATAAAACTGGGCATAGCAGGCCACTCAGCTAGACAATACGGAAAAACAGAAGGAGAAGGAACGTGTGATGAACCATATCAAAAGGCCGTAGAGAGATTGAGAACGATGAGTTCATCAGGTCATAGTCACAAATGACATCATGTATGACTTTCTTTAGTACTGGCTTTCTTTACCTGTACCTCGTTACCTCTGTACCTTAGATGGCAACGTAAGTGGGGACTTGTAAACTGTCCATTGTACTCATTTGAGTATGTGACAGTAAAGCTAATTCTAAGATTCTAAGGCTCTAGGGCCAGTTCCAATTGTGCAAGGAGCAGTAGTCTAATTGGAGAATGTTTAAATGGAGTTATGCAAAACACAGACAAATCTAGGAGATTGCAACACTTTCAAGAAATCTTTAGAGTGTTTCCATAGTTTGCAAGGATGGACAGTCATAGATTTTTTTTGAATCAGGGAGGAGGATGGCAGATTTGGATTTGGAAGGAGGGAGGCTATACTCTCAATTGCCCTCTCAAAAACTCCTGGAACAAAAACTGGGTGCAATTGACCCCTTTACACTAAGATGGGTCTGCTTGGCTGGGAATTTTTTTTCAACTGATGATACCTTCTTCGATAACAAATATTTGCCTCTTATGCTCTGCATAAATATAGCTTCATTTCTGATTGGTGCTATTTATTTTCCCAGAGAATCTCTCCTAGTATATTGTGGCATTTGACATGTGTAACAATCTCAGGCACTGTGTAAAGGTTGTTTCAGGTAGATCACTGCCATGAATCCTCCTTCATCTTGAGTCTATTGAATAATTAGTGATCGAGTAAAGTGGCTTAGATAACAAAATATTTTATTGTAACTACATTTGTTTATAATTATCAGGAGCTTAGAGAGCAAGTGCAGATACATCTGTTCCCCTAGTAAAGCCTTTCATCTCCACTGACAGACGGTGTGTGATATAAATAGAATGGATGGGAAAAATTAATGCTGAATGCACTCGCTTCAAAAACTTGCAAGGATGGCGAGTCTCTTGCTTGAAACGTGTTGACCTTGCTTCTGATCCATGGATTTTTCTTTTTTAGAGGACTTTTTAAATCTCTCAGATACCTTTAGAGGAGGAGGTCATTCATGTCAATGGTTAATTGCCTCTAGAGGACCTTTAATGTCCTGAATTTCCTCTCTGAAAGTCAGCAGCTCTGTTGAAATAAGTACATTCTTGCTTGTAGAATCCTGAATTTCTGGACCAGGCAAATGCTTTTCAATTAGAAGTTGCATCTTTTTCTTTCCACCCCACCCAAGTATCCTAAATGCTTACACCTGACAGTTTCTTTTGACTGTGTTCTGAATTTGTGGGTGTTGGTCTGGCTTCCATAGAGTCAGATACAGCTTATCTTCCTGGAGTTGCTCATCAAGCTTTTTAGTCAGTCATTCTTTGTGGTTGTTTGATCAGTAAACTTTCAGCATTCCTGTTGCTGAAAGATTGCTGATTTTTCAAACTTGACAATAATCACAACTCATTGTAAAATCTGCAATTTCCTTTGAGATGTCTGGCCACCACATTGTTGACTGCGTCTGGCTGTATACCTTGTACTCATCATAGAATCCCTATAGTGTGGAAGCAGGCCCTTCGGCCCAACAAGTTCACACTGACCCTTGGAGCAGCCCACCCAGACACATCTCTCTATAACCCACCTAAGTTTCTCATCCCTGAACACCATGGGCAATTTAGCATGACCAATCCACCCAACCTGCACATCTTTTGGACTGTGGTGAGGAAACTGGAGCACCCAGAGAAAACCCACGCAGACACGGGGAGAATATGCAGACTCCACACAGACAGTCACCTGAGGGTGGAATTTAACCCGGGTCCCTGGCGCGGTGAGGCATTAGTGCTAAACACTGAGTCACCGTGTACTGCCCAAGTATCTCCAGCATAATCTTCCCAATACATCTTCATGAAGGAATGCTTAAATAACTAGTTTTTTCTCATCCAAGAGTGTGAAATGCTATTGGTGCTCAAAGGATGGCCTGGCCATCCTTCAATAATGTATTAGGGAACACATAGCACAGTTTTGGTTACTTTTGTACTTGTCACTTTTCTTTCAATTTTTCCCAACCCTTCTGACTTGCTGGCAACTGTTTCTTCTCAGGCAGATGAAACATTACGTACACTGGCATAAAGGCAATTTCAACTGATTTCCTCTTCTTCTTGGGGCCCACCATGCATCTAGGAAGCTCAGTTACATTATCTATTGTCCCCTTGACTGATTGGTCACCTGCACTTTATTTCTGGACCAGTTGTTCACTTGGAACTAAAAGGGGTTACTTCTGAACTCCTAGAGAAGTGGAGGTCCAAATACGCATGCTGGATCAAAAGTCAGGAGTGAAGACTGTGAACTAGGTAAACATTTTTAATTCTTCTATACATTATGCTGTCAATCAACTTGTAGCATACATGTTATCTTGACATTCTTCCACAAACACCATGTGGTTTCTTTATTGGTTAGTGGTAGCTTCTGCTTCTTCAGCTATGGTAACTGGTCTGAGCTCAGCAGTAGTATCAAACTTAAATTTAATGAGAAATTCATTCAACTAAACATATTTTGTGAATCTAGGATTGTTGTCATCTGCTATTTCCACTGTAATGGTCTCATTATTCTTTTTTAGTTGTCCTTGCTACACCATATTGAACTCTTTGCATGTGTACCCTCCTTTTCTGCTGCTCTCTAAATCATATCCTACTTCCACAATTAGTATTTGACTTTGAGGCCATGCCGAATCTCAGGAACTGTCTTTTTCATGAAATCTAATTTTACTTCTTCTTTTCGGACCTCAAATATACTAGGAAGTATTATATTTTTCCCATTTCTTCTCAGTTGGCTGATCAATTTAATTACCATAAAGCTGCTTTAAATCTGTATTGACGTTAGATGATTTTTGATCAGCTATTCATCAAGCTTGTACTCCCCAATGTTGTTTCAAACTGACTGTCGAGCTTGCTAGACTCTGTACTGTAATAAGGTTTTTGTATTTGTATTTGTATTCACCATCTTTTAACTTAGAATTTCCATAATATTGGATTCAATAATAAACATTCAAAAATGCCAAGGATTTGCCTCTGCATATTCTTAAAATAAAGATTTGACTGCTGTCTTTTTAAATATTCCTATTAAAATTATAGCCGAAATCAATTAGTCCCAGTCTTAAATCTTTAACCTGTCTCAAGCTTTCTTCTCTTTCACTCAATTTCTTTAACATTTGTTCATTTTCAGATTAAATAAATTCTGAGGCCTTCCAAATTCTGTAAACTTGATCAAAGTTTATTTTCTGTTCATTTCACTGTCTCATGGAAACTATTGGCAGTGGTAGCACTATTCATTGAGAGATGAAAATCTCTAACTTCCCTTTCTGATGTTTGCGTCATGTCTTAAATTCACTCAGGGATCTTGGGTCTTTGATTGTTTCACACAGAGCCTCCTTGATTAAAGCCTCTGCAGTTTCTTCGCGTGACTAGATCTTCGCCCATTTTCCAAACCCACTGTCTTGCACTAAGCACTTCATACCAGCTTCTGATTGAAGTTTTGCTTTTTAATTCCTGAGTTTGCCTTATTACTTCTGATTGCTTTAAGAAGCCACATAGTCCATTATGATCTTAATCTCAAACTCACTTATTTCAATTCTTTAAAATTTTCTTCTAGATCTTCTGAATTTCTTCTCTTCATTGTAGTCAGATCCATACCACTGCAACTATGCCAGATTCCACTCTGATATTCTTCAGTATATCTGCAAGTATGTCGTATTAGGCAAGGGCTGTTTTGTAGCTGGGAACTACTCAATCTTCTTTTGTCTTGGACCAAGTTAATGATTAGGAGTAGAAGATGCAGGACTGTAGAAGAGGTACTGTCCTGAGGCAACAGATTAAAAAAAAACAAGAGGTTTCATTGCATGATAGCAATGAGTACACTACATTTGGTCAGGCATAATTGCTAGGACGTTAGATGTCTGGTAGGGATACATCTTCCCACTTTGCAAGCTAGAATTTACAGTGGCCTGGAAGATGTAGGCTGTGGTAAGAAATGTGGCAGAATCACACAAGAGGTCTAACAAGATCTGTCTTAATGTTACGTCTTTTAACTAAGTTCAGGGCATCAAGGCAAGATTCTCAATAGGCAACTAGCCATTTTCTATTAAGGGGATTATTGCAGATTAACAACTCCATTAATTGCACTTCAGGCCTCAGTATGCAGCTTCCTAATGTACCACCCACCACAAGCAAAGCAAATGCTGAGAAGTCTCAACATGGAAGTAGGAGCAGATACGTGGTGACTTTAGTTCACCACTGGCTATGAAGAGCCTCCAATTTGGTCACCATGTAATTCATCTCTGGGCATAATCCATGAGCACAAGCCTGAATGAGGGTCATATGACAATAGAGTCATAGATTCATACAGCATGGAAACAGGCCCTTCAGTCCAACTTATCCATGTGAACCACGGATTAAAACCTGACCTCATCCCATTTGCCAGCATTTGGCCCATATCCCTCTAAATCTTTCCTATTCATATACCCATCCAGATGACTTTTAAAACATCATAATTTTACCAGCCTCCACCACTTCCTCTGGCAGCTCATTCATTCCATGCACAACACTTTGAAAAAAAGTTAACCCTCAAGTCATTTTTAAGTCTTTTCTCCTTTCACCTTAAGCTTATGCCCTTTAGTTTAGGACTCCCTCATCAAAAGGGGGAGAAAAGACCTTCTACATTCACCCTATCCATGTCCCCCATGATTTTATAAACTTTTATCAGGTCACTCCTCAGTCTCCAATGCTTCTGGGAAAATGGCCCCAACCTATTCAGCCTCTCTCTATAACTCAAACCCTCCAGTCCTAGCAGCATCCTTGTAAATCTTTCTTTCAAGTTTAACAACATCCTCCCTATAGCAGAGTGGCCAGAAATGTATCCAGTATTCCAAAACTGGCCTCACCAATGTCCTATACAGCTGCAATATGAAGTCACAACTCCTATACTCAATGCACTGATCAATGAAGGCAAGTGTGCCAAATGCCTTCTGCACTATTGTCTACCTGCGACTTCACTTTCAAGGAACTATGCATCGGCACCCATAGGTCTCTGTTCAACAACAGTCCCCGGGACCCTACCATTAAGTACAAGTCCTGCCCTGGTCTGCATTACTAAAGTGCAATACCTCACATTTATCTAAATTACACTTCATCTGCTACTCTTCAGCCCATTGACCCATCTGATCAAGACCCTGTTTTACCCAATCTTCTTCACTGTCTGCTACACCACCAATTTTGGTGTCATCTGCAAACTTACTAACCAG
Source organism: Ginglymostoma cirratum (assembly GCA_024137785.1). Classification (NCBI taxonomy): domain Eukaryota; kingdom Metazoa; phylum Chordata; class Chondrichthyes; order Orectolobiformes; family Ginglymostomatidae; genus Ginglymostoma; species Ginglymostoma cirratum. The sequence goes on along the minus strand of JAHRHZ010000289.1, from coordinate 3,236,410 downwards.
GCCTTCTATATTCACACCCAAATCTGGAGAGAATTTCTGGAACCCAGGGCCGATGTGGAATGCTGTCTGAGCTATGGTATGTGCAGATGGGATCCCATCACACATTTGAGCGTCCTCTAATTGGTGGATGACATCAGGTCTGAACACTCATCTTCAAGTGATGGATAGCATCAGCCACCACCATCGTGTGTATGGACTTCTATGACAACATCTAGTCAAGTTTTCTGGCATCCAGCACCTCCCTCCTTCCTCTAACGCTGATGGGGTGCAGATTTTGAACAGCAACACTCCGACTGTAGGCACCTCTCCTGAAGATGGGAAGTTGCAATGCAAGTCAACAATGTCCCAGACTTGGACCAGGTCCTAGTAAAAGACAGAAAGCATCTGGGAGAAGACCTGAATGCCCTTGCAATCTATAAATAGGAGCTGTGTGCCACAATTCAGGTTCAGCAGCTGGCAGAACAAATGCTCACATCTAGGAGCAGGCTTCATTATCTTCTTACAATCAAAACACAATGACGAAAAAGACATTACAGATTAGGCATTGGTCATGTTGGGATTATTATGCAAGAGCTGCTCATTTTCAATTTGCTATTTTCTAACAAGTATTTTGCAGTTTTGATTGTCAACCAACCCACGTATACTCCTCTAACAGATTACACAAAAATAATTGAGGGGAAAAAGAAAAACTGATAATGGATAGAGATTCTGTTTTTGGTGCAAGCAGCAATTCAGGACTAAATTGCACAGAAAATTGCTACTGTTTTGAGACATTGTTCCCCTCAAGAGCTTGATCAGAATCATGTCTGAATGTGAAATCTGCTCTGCAACATTTTCAAACCTTCTTCTAGAAAGATGCTTCAGATTTCTTCTTTGTTCTAGCAATGGAACTTTGGTGCAACTTGACACCTAAAAACGTGTCTCACACACAATGAAGTTTTGACAGCAGGATCAACTGGCAAATCACCTAATGTTAAATGAACGTTCAAAGCTTTTAAAAAATATACAGAATCTAAAAGGTTTTACATGTAGCTTCTAGTACTGTTGCACCCAAAAGAACCGGCTCAATTTTTCAAAGACTACCTGTAAACAAGCACAATTAGCCAAAACTCCCAATGGACCCACAGCAAATGGAGCTGAACCACAGTGGTTCTGTGGTTAGCACTGCTGCCTCACAGTGCCAGGGACCCAGGTTTGATTCCACCCTTGGGTGACTGTCTGTGTGGAGTTTGTACATTCTCCTTGTCTGCGTGGGTTTCCTCCAGGTGCTCTGGTTACCTCCCATAGTCCAAAGATGTGCAGGTTAGGTGGATTGGCCTTGCTAAATTGGCCATAGTGCCCAGGGATATTTAGGTTGGTGGGTTAGACATGGGGAAAATGCAGAGATAAGGGAGCAGGTCTGGGTGGGATGGTCTTCAGAGGGGCAGTGTGGACTTGTTGGGCTGAATGGCCTGTTTCCACACTGTAGCAATTTGATGACTTTTTTTAAAAAAAATTCTTGCAGGGGACATGCACAATTTTGAGAGTGGGGTTGTTTCTTGCAGCAAGAGGTTTTCATTAAGTTAAGGTAATGGTTGTGGAAACTCAATTGTCTGTTATAATTCTGTGATTTTTTCAATGTGGGTGGTAAAGTGGCTCAGTGGTTAGCTTTGCTACCTCACAGCACCAAGGACCTGCGTTTGAGTCCAGACTGTTGGTGTGTATTTTTTCGTACGTTCTCCCTCAGTCTCCATGGGTTTCCTCCAGGTGCTCCGGTTTCCTCCCCCAGTCCAAAGATGGGCGAGTTAGGTGGATTGGTCATGCTAAATTGTCCCATTGTGTCCAGGGATGTGTAGGTTGGGTGGATTAGCCATCGGAAATGCAGGGTTACATGGTAGGTGTCTGGGTGGAATGTTCATTGGAGGGGTTGTTCAGAATCGGTGGGCCGAATGGCCTGCTTCCACATTATGGATTTTATGTGCCTTTGGACAATTTGCATAAACAGGCAATGAAATTTAACAGACACCAGCCTAAATTGTTTAGCCCTTTCACACTCTTAACTGTAAATTGTAGCAAAAACATCAGGGATTCAACATAATAGTGAATAGGATACCACCTCAAGAGATTGATTTGACACTATATTTTGTTAAAATGAAGCTTGAATGTTTCACCAAGGTCAATTCAACCTGTTGATGTGTTCTATATTTGAACCACATTCCAATCATGTTATTCTAAGTAATGCATGCAAATAGAATTCACAGAGAAAGATCTTTTATACATTCCAAACAGAACTTCAGTGTTAGTTTATAACATAGAATGTTTCTCCCCATTTGTGGGCATTACTGTACAATGATGGAAATTACATATTCTAATATACAAAATAAGATTATCTGCCAAATACTGATTAAGAGATTACCAAAACCTCAAATAAAAACATACCATACAAAAGAGAATAGGTTGGGGGTTGGGGGTTGGGGGTTGGGGAGGATGGAATTGCTGGTTCAAGAGAGAATTTCACAAGCAAGCTGCAAACTTCCTTATAGTTTTGCTTGGTGCAATGATAAGAATTAATTTGTTCAGATATTAAATGTTCAGCTTTAAGCAGTTTGATAAAACATTTTAAGTCAGAAAATTAGGGTAATAGCATCCACATCTTTTAATATTACAAGTCACAAGCTCTACTGAACTTGAAGGTTACTATGGCTCTTGCAGGTTTCATTCTAAAACTTTGTTAAGACAGCAACAGCTGAGTTTCTCTTACATACATTAGAAGACATTTACCATCACAGACACTGTTTCATCTACAAAATTTACAAGACCCATTACAGCTAGCACAGAGATGAATCATTTCAACTTTTCATATTCTGCAAGTAATATTTAATCTCTGTATTTCCAACTAACCTGCACATCTTTGGGCTGTGGGGGGAAACCCGCAGACACAGGGAGAATGTGCAAACTCCACACAGACAGTCACCCGAGGCTGGAAATTGAACATGGGCCCCTGGCACTGAGAGGCAATAATGCTAACCACTGAGCCACCGTGCCACCCACATTGAAATAAAATCACAGAATTGTAAGAGACAATTGAGTTTCCACAACCATTACCTTAACTTAATAAAAACGTCTTGCTGCAAGAAACAACCCCACTGACAAAACTGTCCATGTTCCCTGTAAGAATTACACCAAAAACTGAGCAAATTCAGCCCTAACAAATTCAAGTAACAAGTACACCAACTTATGGCCCAAGTAAGAATCAAGGACTCAATAGTTTTAGCTACTGGATAATGTTATTCTTGTTTCTTTTTTCAACACCCTGGCAAAATGATCCACATTATAATTAAACCTTGAAAATAAACATATATTAGTGTAATATTTCACAAGTTCTTGTGATTGTAATTACAGGCCTAGTAGGAAGCTGCTTCTAACTGGCGTGACTTTTTCAGGGGGACAGCTACTTCATGCCAACTTCTCAGCTATTTTGGTCATGAAGTCAACAAAAAGTAAGTAACAAAGACCTGGACAGGCTTGTCACTGACTTTGCTCTGTTCCCATCCAGGAATAAAAATTGAGACCTCAATTTCAAATTGTTAAAAAGTCACTGATCCTGATAACATGACCTCTGCTCACAGAATTAACAAACCTGAAGCTGTCAACCTACAGAAACTTTTCCTCAATAATTAGCCTTGAATTAACATCGCAAGGTGTTATTTAGGCATAGAGATTAGCCAATCACTGGCCTTAAGGGAATACACTGGTGATTATTTCACAGTTTTACAAACGTGCTGGATGTAAGGTTAACAATGAGCAACGTCACAGGATATCAGGTATTTTAAATTAAATTTTATACATTCTTAGGATGTACATGGAGCACTTACATTATGCTGAGGGCTGTAGCTGACCCTGGCAGTCAATGGTTCATGAATGTAAGAACTGGGTAACATCCAAATGCACTTTTTATTGAAAAATTATCAAGCAACATGCTAAAAAACGTCAGCTAGTAAATTTGTCTGAGTCAGTTTGCTGCTTCCATTCACTTTTTCGTGTGTTCATCTAGATGTTAAAATTGAGGCTCTGGTATCTATATAAATCCATGTCACTGTATTTCAAATAAAATACTTTTCAATTTAATTTGTATGATTTTTCTCACTCTGACACTAATAAATACAGATATGATTCGTCAAAATTTTCAACTTGAACGGAGCATCAGGTATACAGAAATATCTAAACTTTCCATCATGCAGGCTGGCCTATCAGCTTTGAAATTCTGAGATAAAAGGTACTGCAGATGCTGGAGAATCCGAGATAACAAGCATGGGGCTGGATGAACACAGCAGGTCAAGCAGCATCACAGGAGCAGGAAAACCTGACGTTTCGGGCCTAGACCCTTCATCAGAAATCCAGAAAAATCCTTTGAAATTCTTACAGTTTCACAAAATATTATGCTGCTGAGGGGAAAAATGTAAACAATAGGAGCTGAATGATTTTCATCTTAACATACTTGTCTCAACTTTAGACATTGCTAATCAAGTAAAACACATAGCAGGACAAGGTAATGCTCTGTTCCTGAGCACATTAGCCTTTCAGCAAATCACGTTTATAACTCCACCCACATTACCCATTTTTATGATTTCTAAATGCAAGCACCAACATTTTTGCACATCGTTGGTTTAAATTTGTCTAATCTATGCTTGGAAGTAATCAATATGATTATATGCAGGTGATAGACCAAAGACTTTCATTCTGATATTTCAGGATTCAAAGGTGAAAGGAAAGTCCACTAATCACAGCAGACCACCCAGTCTCTTCAGCTAAACCTCTCTAAATGAGATGTATGCAGAGCTAAATTCTTGAATGCACATTTTGTTAGTTTGTGTGGATCTATAGTAGCCCTGACAAACATATGCTTCTGTGCGTTGTTCTTCAATTGTGCCTCCAAAGCAAGTAATGGTGTGCTCTATTGTGAAAGTGTATAAACATAAGGCTTACCTTATATAAACCAGCTCTCACTATTGTGTGAAACTTTTAGGCAATACTTTGGTGAGCCCATTAATCCATGGACAGACAATATCTTAACTCCTTTATATGAACCATTGCAGCAGAGAAGGAAATGTGCCTTTGACTCCTGAGGATGGAATTTAATGGGTCCTTTCAGAGCAGATTAGGTGGTAGCTTGGGGTTACTGGAGGAGGTAGAAAATCAAGAGTGAAGGCAAGAGATGTAGTGTCCATCACCATCTCAATGTCAGGGATGGTAGAGCGTGGTCTTTCAGGCCAGAAACCAATTGCAATAGTTTAGTATCCAATTATGGATTATTTAACAGTCTTTTCCCTTTTACTGTTGACAATTTACCAACAGACTTTGTGACTTCCATTATGTAAACAGCCTGGCCAGTAAACCTGGGGGCCACCACAGAGGCTCATAGGAGCAGGGGCTAGGAGGAAAAGTGGTACCTTGGTTCCCAGGGAAGCATCTAAGGTCCTACTGAGGGCTGTGTGCAAGCCCCAATAGTACCCATGGACCCTGATGCTTCTCGGGGACTGACAAGCTACTGGCCCTCTTGTTGGCGCTGGCAGCTGTAGGAGGAATCCAGGTAATTGTCCGGATGCCATACAATTTAGTCAGGGATCCTAGCTATGACAAAGACAGGATTTCACCAGCTTATCAGAAGCCATGCCACCCCAACAGGCTCAGCTCTTCATGTGATTCTTGGAAGAAGAACGTCCAAAAGGAAACAATAAAGTCATTTATGTCAGTACTATAATCAATTATTCCAAACAATTGCCTGATGCATGCAAGTTCTTGTCAGTGCCATGAGATCTTGGAAATTTGTACTATTCTCTGAAAGCCACAAAACTACTTTTATTGACACCTATGCTTGGGTGTGTTTCAGAAGAGATTTACTAGAATGCTACAAAGAGTGAGTGGTCAGTTTTGTAGCACGACTGGGAAGTTGGGGTTGTTCTTTTTAGAGTAAAGAAGCTGCAGAAGAGATTTGATACTTGCATTCAGGATTACACTTCTTTACATACAGAATAAATAAAGAGAAATTGATTTCTGTGGTGGAAAGGTCACTAAGTAACGGAGACAGATTTAAGGTGACTGGGGCAAGAACCAGTGGTGACAAGAGGAAACAGTACTTTTGCACAACAATTTGTTGTGTTGTGGAATGTACTGCTAAAGGATAGTGGAAGTAAATTCAATAGTAACATCCAAAAGAGAACTACATGAAGAAGAGAAACATTACAGGAATATGGGGAGAGGTCAGGGGAGTGTGATTAATTGGATAGCTCTAACAAAGATGCTGCACAACCGGGATGATTCAAATAGTTTCTTTTCGTGAAGTATTTTTCTGATTGTAACCTCTTATATTCTGATCAAATGTTTATTCAAAGTATACTTGTTGTGCCATTCAGTGTCCCACTGCAATTATATTCAATCCCACCTGTAAATAAATTTGAATTTAGTTTAAGCCTTGGACATTGATCCATTTGTATTTACTCCCTTTTGTGGGGGACAGGAAAATGTGGGGGTGTTTCCATGTGATTTTCAGTTGACTATGCGCATCAATTAAAGATAACTTCAAATCCATGCTATGTGATTCCCGGTAAATACAAGAGACTGAAAATTACCACTGGTTTCAAAATCCTGAAATTGGGACTAAATGCAGCTCCCAAATCCACACCTGCTGACAGTGGGGCCAACTTTGCAATTTTTCTATAGGCAGTACCCTAACGGGCCATCTATGTTCCTGTCACGTAGTTGAGAATCAAGGGGCAGGATTGTGGTGCTGCCAGAAAACAGAGCATTGGCAAATCAGTCGTGCCACCACAATAGATTGTAGCTGCTGAAGCAAGTTGGAGACATGAGCTGTACTTAGAAATGAAAGTGCCCTCAAAACAGTCAGGACAAATTAGAGTCAAGGGGTAAGGCTTCACCAGTTGAAGAACCTATTTCCCTGGGAGGGTCACTGGGCTGTGGGGTCAGCCTTTACTGATTGCAGCACGTTCCAACTCTAATGGTCCATGACAAGGAGATTGCCTCAATGAAACGGCCCCTTAATAGGGTCTTGTATGAAAACTGGCTGCCCAACTTCTTAGGATGAGAAGTCAATCCACCTTGCAGCCAGTTGCTGGGAAACATCACTAGCATCAAGGTTGAGTCAAGAAGCCAACCCAAATTGATTCCCTGCAATTTTACTGACCCCCTTTTATTTGTTGATAGTAACTGCTTTTTTGCAAAAAGCTCAAGTCAAAGTGCAAACCATAATAAGGGATCAAAATTCTCTATCACTGAACAGAATTACTCATATTTCCATCAGACTAGTATTTCAGGCCAGTGTACTATTAAGAGTACCTTCTGCCCAATGTTCATACGTGGTTTTATAAATTCAAAGAAATGCACAGCTAAATTGTTTAGATCAGAACTAAGAGGAAATGTTGAAAGGGTTTATCTTGCATTTAACAGGCCAAATGCTAAATTTCTTTAGCTATCAGTTCAGGGTTGATAAAGTCATTCAGTACAGAAGGTTTTTAGGTAATGCTCAGTCCAACTCATGGTAGATATTTTGAATCACCCTGTTCCAATAGTTAGGACAGAGCTCTGGAGCACATGGAATTAAAACCCAAGTCTTCTGACTCAAAGGTAAGGACATTACCACCGTGCCATAAGAGCCCCGCTGAAAGGGACTTTTCATCTGAAAAGGTTATCACACACAACTGAATACCTCACCATCAAATCATTTGTGGCACTTTTCACATATTATCTACCACCACCATTAAATCATCTCCTGTGGTTCCGACTGTTCAATTTACATGCAGACACCATTTTGGGTAACACACTAACTCCCTGGTGAAAGGGTTAAAATAAGTCCTAGATGATGCACCTGTTAAAAGTCTGATCTTAGCACTGCAATTTTGAGTCCAATTGCTAATTACCATAATTTAAACTTCCCTGAAGGTGCTAAATCAGATAACCACAGATTTAGCACTCAAGCGTAGATCAACAGCATTTGTTTGTGGAGCAGTGTACGTGAGTTCTATTCGTTCACTTCCACTGAAGTAGTGGAGTATTCTGATTGATTTGCAAAAGTATGTTTCAAGTTTCTGGTTGCTCAGCACTAAGGAAGATGGCACACAAAATTTTTGTAAGGTAGAATAGCTTTTGCAAACTTTTTGGTAAAGCTCTCAAGAGTTTCAGAAGTACTTATTTATAGGGTAAACTTTAATAACTTATCACAAAACTCTTCAATGTGTTTCTAAGGGCCTCTTCAAACATCTGACAGCAAATTGATAGTAACAATAGTTATATGTTTAAGGTGCACACAAAATCCTCAATAATTACTTGTTTGCTTTCAAAAAGAAAACTGGTCACTGTTAGGAGTGGGCACTTGGGTCAAGTATTATCTACCAAAACACTGTCTCGCCTCCTTTAATGAGTCTAGCAAGCAATTTAAATTATTAACAATCCCTAAATGATACTCTGAGTGGCTATTTCCAGAACAAGCATCAGCTCCTTCACAAAACAGTAATTTGTGCTAAAAGTGGGTTAAGCTCATGTTTGAGCTCAAGACCTAAACAATTCAGAGATCTTTGCATCTAAAGGTGTTGTCAAATATTGTCTTAACTCCAATTATAACAATGTGTACATAAAAGCAAAGTGCATAAGGGTAAAAATACGTATTTGCAAAACGGGAAGAAAAATTATTCTGCAGTAGAGGAACACATCACACCATTACCATGGTGGGTGTTTCCACAATGGGAACCAATTGAAGTTTATCTGCTCTCTAAAGGAAATGTTTTATACTTTGACTGTAACCTTAAGACTATACGGTGCATTCTCCTTCAATCAATTTTCCTTATTTAATTGTATTTAAGCAAAATCTTGTAAGCTGAAAGATATCCATATTGCATTTCTTTTCCTACCCTAGCACATAGTATACTTTATTAACTGTTCTTTAGACATTTACACTAAGAAATTATGAAATCATCATATTCAGAAAAATGATCTGTTCTCAAATTCACAGCATTCTGTCTAAGGGAAAAATAATCAGCTGAGTGACCTATTATTCAGTCTTTGCCCAAAACCTTTAAAATTAAACAGACATGGAATAGATGAGCTTCTCATCATTGTTACTTGATTGCTCCAAGAATTAAAACTGCATCCATTTAACTGTCTGAAGCTATCTGCCATTTACTGTTACACTATAATATGACATTTAAAAATTATGTATCCCTTGCTATTAATATACAACTTCATTAGCTCCTACCACTGTTTGTATAATTATTGAAAATTGTTGAAGAATTACTTCTGGGTTGTTTGCAGCAGACACCTTTTTTAAAAGCGAGTCTAGAGAGCAAGGTTTTGGCTGAAGCAGAAATACAAAATTGCATAGAATTAGAAATTAGAATTAGAAAAGCCAAGTTACAATGATCTCACAAATCTTCTACAATTTAGAGAGCAATTTACCTGTAAATAGATGAAGACTGAGAAGAAAAATTATTTCTTAAGTTCTGCTGCTCTTTGCAAACATTCTTGTTTGATATGGATAGCTGATACCTTCATAATAAAACTGGAGAGAAGGCTGTCTCTTTCAAAAGAGAGGAGTTAAATAATTTGTTGGAAGGTGTTACAGAGAGGGGATAGTTTTGTGTTGGGGAACATGTAGCTTGGAAAAAGCACATAACATTATGACAATGTCCTTTGTGAAGAATTGATGGCAAAGGAAAATCTCACTCTTGTATCTCAAGTAAATTTGCCAGATTCTGAGGTGTTGTGCCCAATATGAAGACCAAAAAGGCATTAATACTTTACATGTAACATGGGTTCAGCTAATTCTGGACTATAGGTATTGACTGTTATTGTCAGGTTGATGTTACATCCCACAGTCTGTTTTGACAATTCATTCAGTCATGTCATGTGGAATGATTGAACTGGGTGAATGTTAAAATGTGAACTTTTTGTTCTGGATGTTTGTATAAATAGGATCAGTTTGTTACTAGCCAGATCACCAAGGTTTATGACATCTGCGAACATTCAACCCTGTATGATATGACTGAAGTGGTAAAATAATTCTAAATTAAGTAAAAGACTTCTCTTATATTACTGCCAGTTTCTCGACGCTTTTACAAATTTAAGATCAGTGAGTGCATGATTAGTGGCTTAACAATTGTTCCTACAGCATTACCTCAGGGACAATGTGACTGGGCTTTTTAGTTGTGTATTTAACGTAATGTTTCTAACCTCTCAAAACATAACCAGATGAACTTGTAGTGATCTCTCCACACCCATTAAAAATAAATGCAAGCAAAAACTAGCCTGTTTGATATATTTCAGCATATAAACTCAGAGTTAACAGGCAACATTATTTTGTGTTAGTTCCATGATTTTGGAACTTTGTATCTGATATGATTTATACAAATAAAAATATTCTGTTTCAGTTTATCATCTAAAATCACAAAACACCTAGTTGTGTTTAAATATTAGTTGTTTCATATTATGTTGGTACTTTAGTGAAGATCCAATAATCAAGTAAAATTTACCCTATTTGTTAATCCTCTGCAGCAGCTAAAACCATATATTCAGAAAATAAAATAAATGATGGAAAAAGTGTGCAGGAAGTAGGAGTGTACAAAAGATTGTGGGTGGTAGGGAAGGTTGAGAAAGTGGAATAGAGCATACAGAATGTGGCCTTTATAAATAGAGGATGGAGTTCAAAGTGAGGAAGTTCTGATAAATCTATATTAAACACTGGTTTGGACTCATCTGAAGCTTTGTGTCCAGTTTGGACATTGCATTTTAAAGAGAATGTCAAGGCATTAGAGGAGATGCTAAAAAGATTCAGGAGAATGGTTGCAGAGACACAAAAAAATCAGTTACATTGATTGATCTGAGAATCATTCACACGCAAATTCAAGAATTCTGAACTCCTTTACTCTACTCACCCTGTTGTTCAGCATCTCCTAGTCTGAGTTATTGTTGTGAATTAATTCACTACACTTTAAATAAAAGCTGGTTAGTGTTACCTAACTGATGATTCTAATTTATTTTGTAGTTTCTAGATTCATATCTAAATAAGGTCCATCTGCGATATTTTGCTTTTGTGGAAGAGCATTTAGTGTCAGATTTTCCAGCTACATATTTTGTTTCCTGAACTTGATTTAACTTATTGGACTAATGCCTAGTAAATGCCTTGGGATGTTTTACCATTCTAATGGCATTACATACACGCAAGTTCTCGTTGTTATTCAACAAAATTAATATTTCAATTAATCTGGATATGTGAGCCTTTCACTCGTTTGTTTTAACTGTTATCTTCCTGGTACAGTGCTGACAACATTCAGGCAGAACTGTAAGTGAAGAAGCAAAGCTTTCTTAGGATAGCAGTCCACATTCACTAAGCACTGATTATTGGCCTCTGACTTCTGGTGACAGTTTTACTTATTGAGCACATCCAACAGAGTTGCTAACTTCTCAACATAAGGGTGGCATATAAAAACATCTAGCTTAAAAAAAGTTACAAGAGGGGCCCATAATGTTGGTATATAATTTGTTCTAGTGCAAAGTCATTCCAGGGAGTTTTGCCCTTGCTAATACTTGAACACTAATGTATTAACTGTGCATTAATCATATTCCTATAGATGCCTTTTACATTTTAGCTGCTTTGCAAACATACTTATAAAATTATTTAATACTTGCTGAATGGCCTCTGTAATTCTACTTTCAATGTACTTTTGAGATATCGGAGATGTTTGAATTGTGTAAAACTTTGACCAAATAGTTAGAAGTTTAAAACAAAACAACATAAATATAATACTTTTTTCCTCCTTTCCAAGCAGTCCTTTGGGTTTGGAGATTACCTTCTTCACTGTGGTGTTTGGATCCTGAGGTGACTGTATAGTCCAATGCTGGATCCATAGACAATCCACAAGTTCACCTTTCCCACCAGTAGATTTGGTGGAATCACTGGTAATATTTCTCAAAGGATTTGGGGGTAGTGGAATCACTGGTGATATTTCTCAAAGAATTTAAGGTGTCTAGTGCGCATTATCCATTTCTGTTGCATACGAGGAGAGCTGGTATCATTGCTGCCCTCTAGACCATGAATTTGGTTTTAGCCTTGAGATCTTTGTTATCAAACACTCTCTTTGCCAAAGGCTGTGCAGAACACTGGAGATGATGTTGAATTCTATTGTTTATGTATACCCTCACTAAGGGAAGGCTCACAAGGTTTGGGAATTGATCCACGCTATCCAGTGGATCTTGATAGTCTAGGGGTAGTGTTGTGTGGCAGGAGCAGGCTGGTAGAGGATCTTCAGCTTCTGGAAGTTTAGCCTAAGGCCTATTCTCTCAGTGCTTCTGTGATTGCATCAAAAATAGTTTGGAGCTCAGCCTCCAAGTGTGAGTAGGTTGTAGCTTGACGACTAAGGTTGGGATGATCTTGGTTATGCTCTGGAGGTGACACAGCTCATCATGTGCACTAGCTCCATGCCCACAGGGGGCTTCATGGATATGAAATGGAGTTTCTGTGGCAAACTGAGAACAGCATTAGATCAGTAACACAGCCTTGCTGGACCCCAGTTTACACACACAATGATTCTGTCGTGCATCCATTGATAGGGATTGTGGTTCCATGCCACTATGCAGCAGACAGAGAATGGTGACGAATTTCTGAATTTGAGGAGGATACTTCATTGTTTCTCACAGTTGACAGACTTGAAGGCTTTTGTGGGTTCAAATAATGCCACGTTCAGGGATTGTTGCTGCTCTCTGTACATTTCTTGAATTTGTCTTCCTGTGAAGATCATGTCCACTGTTTCCCTTGATGGATGGAATTGACATTGTGACTTAAGGAGGATCTTTTCAGCCATTAGGAGGAGGTGATGAAGAGCATTTTTTGTAATTAATTCCCAGTGCCAGTCAGCAGGGACAATTTTCTGTTGTCAGTTTTTTCTTTTTTTCTTGAAAATGGCTACAAATATAGCAATTTGAAGATCCCCTTTGTATGCCGTCCTTCTTTGAGCTGAGGGAAATTGGGTTGCGTAATTAAGAGTGCTTCTCCACCATATATTAGTATTTTAGCAGGGATTCTGTCTACCCCAGCAGTCTTGTTAGTTCTCGACCATTGGATGGTCATATCAACTTCAAATTGGACTGGGGTAGCGTTGAAATGGTGGCAGGCAATATGCTGTGGAATGTGGTCAAGTGCATTCATATCGAGAGCTGATTCTTAGTTAAGGAGGTGCTTGAAGTGCTGATTCAACCAAGCATTTGCTGATTCTCTGTTTTTTATGAGTGCCATTCCATTCTTAAACCTGTGGGTTAGGTTCTTGGGTGTTTGGGCCACAAATGGTCTTGAAATGTGCTGAAGAATCCATGTACGTCATAGCTGTTGGTGAGTTGCTAGATTTCCTCTGCTGTTTCCACCCTACAATTGTTTATGTTAAGAAATTTTTGTTCAACCTCAGTCTTGTAGACCTGTTTTATTTCCCTTACATTTTGGTGGTGTTTCCAGGTGAGGAAGGCTTTGGACTTGCAATTCACTACCTCCTGGAGCTTCTCCTCACTCTTGCCAAACTGAAATTGATATTTCCTCATAGAAAACCCTAGAGTTTCTGCACAGGTGCTGATTATGTTGGCTCTATGAGCAGATAAGACACTGTGGGCATTTTGAGGCTCCTGTTCATTAAGTAATGCCAGGTTGATTGCAAGGTGATCTCTGAGTACGTCTTTCTTTGGAGGGTCCATAATGTGTTGACAATGAACCTCCTGTGGTAATTCTGCAGCTGCTGCTATTTTTGGACCAGGCTGAAATATTTGACTCGATTAGGCGATGGTCAATCTAGCAGTCATCGCTTCCTCTCCAGTGTGAGTGATATGAACATCCTTACAGCCCTTGTGCTGATGATAATGTATTCAAGCAGGTGCCACTGTCTGGAGTGAGGATGTTGCCATGAGGACTTGTAGTTGTCTGTCTAATGAAATAAGATGATTGTGACCAGACCATGTTCTTAACATTTCATTAGGAGGACTTTGGCATTTAACGTTGCTATACCTTTCTTGTTGATCACACACTTTCTAAGGATTGCATCCCACTGCATATCAGCTTGCCTCCCGCTGGGACTTGGAACAACTGCTGATCATGGCTAGAGTATAATTCTTCTTTGGCCTCATGTATTGCTCCTATGATGAGGCACATGCACTGTTAACTGTGGTGCACCAGGATTAAGGTGACATAAAGGATAATGAAGCATTCATTTCGCCTGCAAAGAAGGCTCACTGAGATGGTGAATTTTCTTTTTTAATGGTGAAGCCAATCCCATGGCATCAGCACTCTTTTCCTGCCTTACCCTTTCAAAATAAGTTATATCCAACACCTTACCTCACTCGGAGCAGTGATATAAATGTCATAATACAATGATACTGGTGCCACATTTGGATTAATTATATCTAGGAAATAGGGAATGCAGGCAGTGAGCAGAATTTAATAGTTACAGTGATGGGTCTAGCATTCAGTAAATCTACCTTGTCAAATCTGAGTCCTGATCTGATTTAATAACATTATGTCCTTGACATCTTCAGGAGGAATTTTGTACTTACAGAAACTGCCAAATAATCAGAGCCTGGCAGTTCTACAAGGAGGATCACAGGGAGTGGTGTTTACTGCTGGTACCGCAGTGGGGTCTTAATAACACCATGGAGTCCTGGAGAAAGATAGGTCAGTTGGGTTTGCTGGGGCCAGCCAGTCAGACACTCCCTCCTCACTACATGAACTTACTAGAAAAGCATTGGTTTATTGACAAGGACCTGTACTTTTCAATAAAAGGAGTATGTTCACATTTTGCCCCTTATTGAATTACAAGGGAGCTTCTGCAGCCTATTTTTCCCAGTTATTATTTCTAAGGCAATACCTTCCCCAATCAGAGTTCACATGCAACCTTTGCTCCTTTAGCATAAATTGTTACACTCACTGGAAATTTGGCTTTCCTGCATCTGTCCTGATGAGATGAAAAGGTGAAAAGCTTTGGCAACTTGTTTCTCTTTTGAGTAATATGTTGAATTAGTTCACTCACATTGTTTGAGTATCATCAAGTCAATTGCATAAATTATTGTACGGCTATATTAAATTGAAATTGAAATGAATGTTAAAAATAAAGCATTGGGAAAATGAATAAACATTGACATATTAATGTCATCTTTGAAACAACTGGCTTTTAGTTCATTCAAATGATGCCTCCTTATGATCCGCAGACATTATTAACCAACAATCCTATTTCCTATAGCTGTATGAGAGAAGAGACATGTTCAAAGTATTGAAAATGTTCCTTGAGTCTAATTTTGTTTCATTTTAAAATCTATATTACTTGATTCCAAATAAGGAGCAGACAACATACATTGGGTTCTTTACTTTGACACTGACAGTCTACATCTTTGAGTCCTAAAGGAAGTGACCCTGGAAAAGTTGGCTGCATTGGTCGTCACCTTCCAAAATTCTATAGAGTCTGGAGGAGCTCCTTCAGATTGGAGGGTGGCAAATGTAACCCCACTATTTAAAAGGGGAGGGAGAGATAAAACAGAATTACGGATCAGTTAGCCTGACATTAATAGTGGAAAATTGCTTGAGTGTATTATAAAAGATGAGAAGTCACAACACTTGGAAAACATTAATCAAATTGGACAAAGTCAACATGGGTTTATGAAAAGCAAATCAAGCTTAAGAAATTAAGAAACTAATAGAATAGATAATGGAGAACCAGTCGACGTACAGCAATTGGATTTTCAGCATACTTTTGATAAGGCCCCATATAAGCAGTTAGTGAGGAAAATCAAAGCATTTGAGATTGAGGGTAGTATACTAGCATGGATTCAGAACTGGTTGACAGTTAGGAAGCAGAAAGTGAGAATAAATGGGTCCTTTTCCAGGTAGCAGGCAGTAACTAGAGGGGTTGCTGATGACACAAACTAGGTGGAATTGTGCATTGTGAAGATGATGCAAGGAGGAGTGAAGTCAATTTTAGATAAGTTGAGTGAGTCTGCAAGCACCTTGCATATGCAGTAACATGCTAATTGTGAAGTTATGCACTTCAGTGAGAAAACCTAAACATTTCCATTGTTATATATTGGGAAATGTGGAAGTACAAAGGAATCTGGGTATCCTTGTGCAACGGTTGAAAAAGTAGACAGGCTAGTGCATCAAGCAATTAGGAAAGCAAATGGTATCTTGGCCTTTATTATGGGAGGGTTTGAGTTCAGAAGTAAGAGTAGCTTCCTGCAGTTGCACACAGTCTTGGTTAGACCACACCTGGAGTAGCACAGTTGCTTTGGTCTTACTACCTAAGAAATAATATATTTGTTATAGAGGGAGTGCAGTAGAGGTTGGCTAGACTAAAATTGGGAATGGCCGGATTGTCCTGGTTGGGCCTGTATTCACCAGATTTTAAAAGAATGAGAGGAAATTTGATTGAAATGCAAACAATTCGAACAGAGTTGGACAGACTACACTATAAGAAGGGTGTTTACCTGGTTGCGGAGTCTGGAAACAGGGGTCACAATCTCAGGGTGCATGATAGGACATTTGGGACTGTGATAAGGAAATATTCCTTCACTTAAAGCATAGTGACCTATGAAATTCTCTACTGTCGAAGGCTGAATACATTCCAGAAAGAGACTGATAACGTTTTAGATATTAAAGGCATCAACAAGTATAGGGAGGAAACAGGAATATGGCATTGAGCTAGAGGATCAAACATCATTATACTGAATGGCAGAGCAGGCTCAAAGGACTGAATGGTTTGCCCCTGCTGCTAGTTCCTATGTTTCTATGATATTAAAAAAGCCGTTATCGCCTGTGTGAATAAGAAATGAGTGGAATTTGAAAGGTTCTTAAACAACCAGCAAATCTTTGCAATTTTGACCAGGAAGCATCATCTGTTTCATGGGCAGCTTCAGGCAAATTAAGACCTTATCCAGTGAAAAAAGATAACAGAGAAAGCATAAGCACAAGTTTGTGGGTATAACTCATCCATTCTGATATGAGTCACTTCATTGCCCATAGACTCATAGAGTCCTACAGCACAGAGACAGGTCCTTCAGTCCAAACTGGTCTATGCTGACCAAAATGTCCATCCATGCTAACCTCATTTCCCTGCACTTGGCCCATATCTTTCTGAACATTTTCTATCCGTGTATTTGTTCAAATGCCTTTTAAATGTTGCTAATGTATCTGCTCAACCACTTCCACTGGCAGTTCTTTCCATATGCATACCACCCTCTGTGTAAAAAAAAAGTTGCCCCTCAGGTTCCCATTTATTCTTTCCCCTCTTACCTTGAATTAATACCCTCTAGACATCGATTCCCCAGCCCTGGGAAGAAAGACTGAGTGCATTCACCCTATCCATGCCTCTCGTAATCATTGAATCTGCATGGTGATGAGAAGGCCTAGAATGTTTTTTTTTCTGTATTTGCAGAATGTAAAAAAACAGCAACCCCTACTGTAGTTCAGTTTCTTCTCGTATCATAAAATGTCATCTAAGATGGAATCAAAATCCAAATAAATTCAAAGTTCAATTGGGAATACCGGGTGAGCACAAAAAAATTCCATTCCTTGATGTTAGTAGGTTGTGGACCATTTCCGGTAAATCAGGCCTATGAGTTACTTGGTGCAGAATCATCAACCTTTGACCTGCTGTTATATTTTTATCACTCATGTAGCCATGGTAGTTATATTTTTTTGTCACTGGTGATCCTTACGCTGATGATGGAGGACTCAGCGATGTTAATGCATTGAACGTCAAGGGGAGATTGTTAAACTCTGCCACGTTGCACATGGTCCTTTCTTGGTATTGTGTGGCATAAATTTACTTGCCACTTACTGGCCCAAGCCTAAATGCTGTCCAGGTATTGTTGCTTGTGGGATTTCTCAACTGTGATATTGTAAATGGAATTGTTCAGTTTAAAATCATCAGTAAAAACCTGCCCATGATCCTATGAGAGTAGATTAAGTCCTGCTTAGCTAAAGGCCCAGGTAGTTCTGGAGTACAGTTGGTCAGCACGACAGCCAGGATGTGGGCAGGGCTCATTTGCTATGTCTAGTGTGATCATCCATTCCTTAATGTCGCATGGTTTCAATCTAACTGGCTGAAGACTACCATCTATGGCAATCTTTGAATGTTTAGCATGCAAATGTAATAATTCCAGCAGTCTTATATTTCATTTTTGTGTACAAATGATGCTGCACAAGGCCTGTTCTTTTGCACTCTTTATTGAACCAGTGTTGATCTCCTTATAATCATAAAGTTGAGGGATAAGGTCTCAAGGTTGCAAATTGTGCTGTGGTAAAATTCCTATGCTTTTTTGTGTCTACCTCAAAGACTTTTCCTTCTTCCATAATTTCTCTTGTTCCTGCTTGTAATCATATTAAAGTGACATAGACGTCATATAACAGAGCTACATAGAGCCAATTGGGAATGACCAGATATCAGTATAAGTGTTTGGCGGGGGCAGAACGTCAAGTATTTTTGGGGTCAACTGGTCACGAAAGATGTGAAGCTAACACCGGGGAAGGTACAAGTCAAAATGTAAATTTATGAGAAAAAATGTTGCAACTTGTTAACAGATGTGTAATGTTCTGTAAAAAGAAATGTTCTTTTTTCAGGACTAATACCCAGTATTTTTGTGAACTCCCAAAGGCTGTGAGAATGGAAGCCAAAAGATTGCGGTGGCAGAAGTTGTGGATGTAATCAAATTACAAAATAACGTCAAAGGTTAACAGCGGAAGGAGGAAGTATCCCTCCCTAATAACTTCAATTTTCAACAATGATCCACTTATATTAGTAATGCAGTAAGAATTGGAATCTCCAAACTTGTCATGAGGCCTTTGAACTTCTAACGCAGTGCATAACATTATCCCAAACTTATTTAAACACCTCGAATGTGGGGAAAAGCTCCTCTGAATACTGGAGAGATCACAATGCATTTCAAATGCATATGCCAAAGTGGAACTATATAAGCATTCAAACACAGACCTCCCTCAGTACGTCCTCAATTTCACACAGGCTGAACAAAAACAAAACACAGAACTATAGCAGATGATATCTGAGATTAACGGCTACAATATAAATGCATAACTTCTGCAGTATCAATTTCACCCACTCGGTGTCACGTTTTTGACTGAAGCTACATTTCTTCTTTCAGGAGAGAGATATACATACATATGTTTATGAATTCAATGGACAGAAACATACCAACTTAGTAGAACAATAGTGGGGGTCAGTCTTCAGATCCCTTGTTTCTAATTAACAGCGGTCCTCTGGGATCATCAACTAGTTTGAGGGAGTGTTAGGCTGACATGACTAATGGACGGATGATGTATCTCTAATTAAAGGTTTCCTGGAAGTACCCACAGTGGCAGTACTGTGCGCTGTGAGTCTCTGTGTGTGCCAGGAATGAGGCGGACAGTGAAAGGAAGGTTTGGAAAGGCTGACCCTAGTTCACTGGCACATTCCTGGAGGTAATGCCGAAAGCAGTCTGGACCGTTAGAGACGTCCACATTGCCAAAGATACACTGCAGATGAGGACAGCATCAGAAGTAGGACATGGTTCTGGTGCCCCAAAATTTAAACAACCTCTTGAAGTTGACAAGCTATCCCCTGAGCCACACATATTTCTATCACAGATATTTATGCCGTTAAAGCTATTCTTCAAAGTTTCCATCTCAAGAGGCAACACTCACCTGAAAAATAGTACCTTCTTGCTTCCCTCTGTATAGTGCACGCGCAGCAGTCCTTAGAGGAACCTTCACAAATCCAAAGCCCAGAAGACACCCACCACGGACATTTATCCTTGGGTAAACTGAGATGTTTAAGTAGGCAGTTACTGACACGTAAAAGCCTCTCCCTCTATTTTTGGTACTTTACTAGCAGCAGAAGGGGAGGAGACACCATATGCGTCAAAGTACATCCTGGGGGCCTCACTCAGTAGTGTGCTTTTTGGACAGGCACTTTGCTTCCCACTGAGAGGGCATTCAGTGGAAGTATTGAAAAATGCTGACCCACATTATTATCTCCCTCTTTAACTCCTAATTGCTGCGCTCCCCCTGTCTGTTTGCCTGTCCTGATAAGCCTGCCCCACTTATTTGTTTCTTTGTCGTCTTTGCTATTGTTCTTGCAGAACTGGCTGCAGTTCTAGCAGTGGCCACTGCTCCTGGAGGCACTGCCTTGTTTGAAAAGCTGCCAGCCTCTGAGTCAGCAGCAGCTTCAAGAAGCCAGACACCTGTTGTCTCAGTGGGGGATGGAAATCACAACATCAGGCAACTAATTGTCTCTGAACAATGGAAAATGTCACCACTCCTGATTTTTCAGGACATGGGCAGGGCAATCACTGGTATGTTAAATCCTGCACACAAATCCAAGTTTAAGCTGAAGGAACTCTTCCTCTTAGTGTAAGTCTTTGAGTGCGACTGATCATAGTCTTGCTTGTTTCACTTTTTACGGTGCTGATATCAGTTCAGTTTCAGTCTTTAATGATTACCTACTGTGTACTCAACATCTCCAAGCTGTGGAGCTGCAAATGCATGAGGGATCTGAGCAGTGTTGGAAAAGAAGGATTTCATGCTTAATAATGCATGTTATTATGGCATCTCATTGCCTTCTTAAGTACCTTAGCCAGCTTTCCACTGCAGTCACAAGGATTCCCTCCTGCATTCCAAGTCGCCTGTGGAAAAGCCAACGCTTAGCTTGTTCTGAAATTTCCCACCCTACTCACCCCTAAACTTGCCTTCATTAGCTGCAGGAAAAGTGTCCTCCTCAATCATTAAAAAATATTTAGTGCTTCTTATACTTGACTTGGTGTCAAACACTGGCAATGTGAAACGTTCTTCTGCTTTGGAGTCTTACAACACTTTCCTTCAGAGTTGTCACTATGCACTGTTGAAAACTTGTCTTTTAGTCAAGGCAGTGGAAAGACTGGGCAGATGCAGTTTGAATGCATTACTGGGCATTCTTTCATCTTGGCAAATGCAGATACAGCCTCCAGATAAACTGTGGCTAGGACAGCAGAGCATAATTGGACTAGAATACACATATTATTCAATTCCCCTATTAACAGCATGCCATCAGTTTTTATTTGTCATTTTATTTATTCAGTGTGGGTGTAACTGGTTGGTCTGTATTTATTGCCCAAACCTAATTAGCCTAAAGGCAGTGGCCTGGCTGTTCTAGTGATCTAGCAACACTGAAGAAATAGTAATATATTTCCAGGATGACATGTGACTTGGAGGTGAACTTGTAGGTGTGAGAATTCCTATGTATCCGTTGCTCTTGTCCTTCAATGCAGGTGAGGTCAGAGAAGAAGGGAGTGAATATTGAAGGTGGTGAGTCAGTTACCAATCAAGCGAAATGTTTTGTGTTCAATGGCATCAAGCTTCTTGAGTGTTATTGGAGCTGCACCAATCCAGGCAAATAGAGAGTATTGCATCACACTACAGTCAAGTTCCTTGTAGATGGTAGACAGACTTTAGAGAGACAGGAACTGAGTTACTTGCTACCTAATTTTTGGTTTCTGACCTGCATTTGAAATCATTTTACTTATATGACCAATCCAGTTTAGTTTGTAGTCAATTGTTACCCTTAGGTCATTGATGGTGAGGGATTAATTGATGATAATGCAACTGAATGATGGTTAGACTCTGTCATGTTGGAGACGGTCATTGCTCCATTTTTGTGATACAAATACCATTTATTAGCCCAAGCCAGATGTTGTTCAGGTCTTGCTACATTTGGACATGCATTTCTTCAGTATCTGAGGAATCCAGAATGGTGCTACAATTATTGAATAATCATTGTTCAAACATCACCCTGACCCCCTCCACCCCACCTCATGGTGAAGCGAAGGTCATTGATGAAGCAACTAAAGACAGGGTCAATAACCATAGAGTCATAGAGACATGGAGTCATACTCTACACAAACAGATGCGTTAGACCAATTGTCCACACTGACCAGACATTCCAATCTGACCCAGTTATATTTGCCAACATTTGGCCCATATCCTATAAACTCTTCCTATTAATATACCCATCCAGGTGCCTTTTAAGCATATTAATTGTAGCCACCTTTGCCACTTCCTCCAGCAGCTCGTTTCATAAATGCACCACCCTCTGTATGAAAAGGTTACCCCCTCAGGTCCTTTTGAAATCTTTTCCCTCTTACCTTAAACCTATGCCTCCTAGTTTTGGACTTCCTCATTCAAGGAAAAAGATCTTGGTTATTCACCCTATCCACACCCCTCATCATTTTATAAACCCCTACGAGGTCACTTCTCAGCCTCCAACACCCCAGGGAAAATAGCCCCAGTCTATTCAGTCTCTCCTTTTTATTCAAACCATCCAGTCCCAGCAACATCCTTGTAAACATTTTCTGTACCCTCTCAAGTTTGACAACATCTTTCCTATAGAAAGGCGACCAGAATTAACACAATGTTCTAAGAGCAGCCTCACCAATGTCCTATACAGCTACAACATGACATCCCAACTCTTATACTCAATGTGTTGACCAATGAAGGCAAACATGTCAAATGCCTTCTTTACTACCCTGTCTACCTGCAACTCCACTTTCAAGGAACTATGCACCTGCACCCCTAAGTCTCTTTGTCCAGCAACACTCCCTAGGGCCCTAACTCAGTGAAGGTTAGAATGAACAACCAGAAAACAGAAATTAATATATAAAGCAATGAAGAAAATAAAATTAAAGTCATTTACCTAATTAAAATAAAACATTGAACAAAAAAATGTTTGAAGCAGAAATCTCGTAAGATCCACAAACTTGGTTTACAGGGATACTGCAACAAAAATGTGCAATCAGCGCATAAGTTTGCAAAGAGTGTGCAATTGTCAAACAATATGAAACATTTTAAAAAGTAAATAGCAAATGGAAGTATTGTGCAAAGTGGCATTAAAGATATTGAAGAGTTCTCAGCTAATTGTGGAGGTTTTGGAAACACTTCCATCAGGTAGAAAATGTCTCAAGTTAACATTTTGCATGTGATGGAAATAGAACAAATGCAAATATTTGTACTGCCTGTTGATATAACTAGATCTCACCATAAAATTGAAAGACCATTTCCTGGAGAAAGACAGTTAGAAGTACTTTAATGGATACTTAATAACATTGAAAATCTTCATAATAATGTAAATTAAAAGGCTAGATTATTTCAAAGAATCCCATCTGGAAATTAATACAATTTTCTATGGCCAACAAATAATGAAAGTATTCACATACTGTATAACTAACATGCACAGTAGCTCCCAGCAGTTCCAGACCACTAACTAACTAATCATTCACTGACTCGGGGCACAACTTTTGAATATTTGCCAGATATAAGCCCTTCTGCGTTTATATCCTTAAAGAGAGATCCACAGATCAGGAGTCCACAGAAATCTAGCAATTTTACAAATGTGATAAATGTTACATACTGCTCATGGTTTTCATGGATGGTAGGTGGTATATGTCTCAAGATACTGATAACAGTAAACCTAATAGTGTTGTTTTCCTAGATAATGTTGTCTGCTATGAAATGCAGAGGACATGTAATTCCTGGAAAAAGAACCCACTGTTTTCGGATCAAACAATATTCACTCACATCCTGAGTTGCTTGTGCTTTGCATAGGTATTTGTATAAGAAATTCAACAGCAAAACTGACCTTTTTTTTTTCATTTGAAATTATCACCGGTGACGCTTTTCACCAACAGCAAATGTCAGCATTGTCATCATAATAGATACATTACAGAATCTGGAAAATTGCAAATTTTTTAAAAAATTCACAAACATGTATTCCATGATTCTGTTCAGCGTCTTACTGATGGTTGTTTAATGGAACCCTGAAATCTTGTTTAAATCTTAAAATTGGCCTTGAACTTCAGTAATAGAGCTGTAGGACTGTTCCAGGCAGTTCTGATACACAAATGTGTTGTTCAGAGAACATTATTGAGTGATCCCTACACACGAAAGATATTCATCTATGAATCCCTATGCCTCAAAAATATGCATTTATATGGAACCTCACCAATAGTGAGAAGTGCAACCCCATAATTTAAAGGTATAACTCTTCATGTTGAAAAGAAGGGCAATCAAGTACTATTTTAAACTCTGCTTCTGAGCATTTTTGATGCTTCTCAGCAAAGATATTCAGCATTAGCAACCAGGTTATTACAGAGAGCTTGATCTTCCCACTAAACATTGGGAAAAAGATTATCCAAACGTTGAGATATTGGGATTCTATTGAAGCCGAGATCAAGGAGTCTACTAATGAGTCCCATTCTAGACTAGTGAGAACATATATTTTGCTTTAATCTTTACATAAATTAACTTAATGCAAAGCTGCTACTAGTATTCGAGGTGAAGGAAAACACTACTTGAATATAACAGAGGTCAAGAGGAGAATAAACTGGACAAATTAATTTCTCAACCAATTTTTTGCTTATATTAAAGAACCCTATCCATAATAAATCAACTTATTCAATAGTTTTTGGTAACATAAGGAACTGAAGTAGCTAAAAGTGAACATTTATATTACTTTTTTTGTTTTAAATCCACCATCGGGTAACTCAGTTAAAAAGAAGTTGGTGAGCACGCGATGTGACAGATTGTTGTGGGCATATAATTGATCATTATAAATTAGGAATCAAAACTGTTGAGACAAAAGTGTAATAAAATCCTAATAGCAAGAAGGCATATCACAGGAAAGAACTGTAGAAAGATATAATGTATTCTCATACATAAAGTGATTGATCTATATGGATTATTTATACATATATACTCTGAATCAAAAGCATTATTAATTTTTTTTAAAAGAAGTTACGTTAGGTCATATTCAAGGAAACACTAAATTAAGTTCTACTTTAATACTTCATTACATATGGCACAGTTATTTTTATGTAACTATTTTTACTTATTTTTAACATTAGGACAATCAAAATGAAATCATACTTAATCCAACATTTCGTGCTGAACCTTGTAAAGCAACATTCTTTGGTATCTGTTTCAACAGTTTTACTGGCTATGAAGCATTATATGTTACTATGACAAACTGTACAGCTGCAATATATCTGTAACACAGTTACTCTCATTCAGCAGTTTTCAGTGATTTGGGAACACCTGAAGGAGGTGGTCTAACATTGACTCATCTCTCCTGAATGTGGAACATTACCAACAATGTAGGAAGAGTTCTGAATATTTTCATTACATCATCTGGATTGCTCTTTTCCACATCCTACTATATTCTAACTTCAAGAAAGTTCATTGTTACATTAGTAAGAAAGTAATCAACGCATTATGATTAATGCTTAATGATAGTATTTAAGCAAAAAGGCTGATTCCACACTTCTGCAATGGTAGACCTGTCAAAGTAAACCTGGAGCATGCTGCATATGAGAAACTTTTTGCCAATTAGGTTTGTTTCAGGCATTTGTATTAAACCTACATATATACGCACTAACCAATCAATAATGTGTTTAATTCCGTGTGTGCCTGTTAAAAACATGCTGTTAAAAAGAAAGCTACATTGCACATCAATTTTACAGTTCATGATGATTGCTTCTATCTGTGAACTTTATCTATATTAAACAAAAGAAGCCGGGGCAAAGAAATAAAAAGCAATTCACAATTGAATCAAATGTTCAGCCTTTCCTGCTTATGAAAACTTAGAAAAATAAATTAACATAGAATTATAAAATCTTATAAGACAGAAAGAAGTCAGTCAGCCTATCATGCCTATGCTGCTCCTTTTAACAGAGCAAATTCAGTCCCGCACTCCAACTGTTTCCTCATAATGGTAAACTTAATCCTTTTCATATGCAAAGTTCCCTAGGAATCTGTTTCCATTATTCTTTCAAATAGTGCATCCTAGATCTTAATAACTTAAAACAAGAGGAAAAAAATCCTAATTTCCCTCCAAAAATATCTCTGAACATCAAAATTTAGATATTTCATGATTTTTATAAAATATTCTGTTTTTCCATTTCACCAACTTAATTGAGTTTTTTGAAGAAGTAACAAACAGAATTGATGAAGATCGAGTGGTGGATGCGATCTATATGGACTTCAGTAAGGCATTTGACAAGGTTCTGCATGTTAAACTGGTTAGCAAGGCTAGATTGCATGGAACACAAGGGGAACTAGCCATTTGGATATAAAATTGAAGGTAGAAGCCAGAGGGTGGTGGTACAGAGTTGCTTTTCAGACTGGAGGCCTGTGACCAGCTGTGTGCCGCAAGGATCGGTGCTGGGCCCACTGCTTTTCATCAATTATCATTAATTTGATGAGAACATAGGAAAGATGGTTAGTAAGTTTGCAGGTGACATCAAAATTGGTGGTGTAGTGGATAGCCAAGAAGGTTACCTCAAAGTACATCTGGAGCTTGATCAGTTGGGTCAAGGAAGTGGCAGATGGAGTTTAAACCAGATAAGTGTGTGGTGTTGCATTTTAGTGAGGCAAATCAGGGCAGAATTTATATACTTAATGATAAGTCCTGGGGAATGTTGCTGAACAGAGACATTGGAGTGCAGGTTCATAGTTCCTTGAAAGTAGAGGCGCAGGTAGACAGGATAGTGAAGAAGGTGTTTGGTATCCTTGCCTTTATTGGTCCGAGCATTGAGTAGAAGAGTTGGGAGGTCATGTTATGGCTGGACAGGACATTTGTTAGGCCATTTTTGGAATAATGCGTTCAGTTCTGGTCTCCCTGCTATAGGAAAGATTTTGTGATACTTCAGAGGGTTCAGAAAGATTTACAAGGATATTGCCAGGGTTGAAAGGTTTGAGCCATAGGGACAGGCTAGAAGGGCTGGGGCTATTTTCCCTGGAGTGTCAGAGGCTGAGGGAGGGGGTGACTTTATAGAAAGATTTTAAAGGGACACAAGGGGCAATGTTTTCACGCAGAGTGTAGTGTGTGTATGGAATGAGGCCGGAGGAAGTGGTGGAAGCTGGTACAAATACAACATTTAAATGGCATCTGGATGGATACATGAATAGGAAAGGTTTCGAGAGATATAGCCAAATTCTGGTTGGCATGGATGTATTGGATGGAAGGGTCTGTTTCCATGCTCTACAGCTCCATGACTCTTGAGAACAAACAATGTCACACTTCTTACATCAAACTCCACCAATAACCTTGTCACCCAAACGTTTAGTATGATTACATCTATTTTCAATCTTTTTTGTCAGTTAAGTCAATAGGCTGGATAGCTGGTTTGTAATCTAGAGTGATGTCAACAGCGTGGTTTCTATTCCCGCACTGGCTGAGGTTACAATGAAGCACTCTCCTTCTCAACTGCTCCCTTGCCTGAAGTGTGGTGACCCTCAGATTAAATTATCAACAGTTGTCTCTATTCAATGAAAGAGCAGTCCTATGGTATGGTAGAGCTATAGCAACTCATGTATCCTCATCATAGCTTATATTTCCCCTTAGCTTTGTATTTCAGCAAACATAGAAACTAAGTGCAACGTATCTTTGTCTAAGTGAATAATATAGATTGAGAATAGTTGATGTCTCAGAAGTGATAGATGTGGCACTTCATCAAACACAGACTGTCTACTTAAATGTCCCATTTATCCTATTCCTTGTCTATTAATCATTCCTCTATCCAGGCTGATATATTACTCTAATTCATAAGCACTTCCCATGAGTGCTTATCTTGTGTATTTTGGGTGGCATCATATTGAATGCCTTTTGGAAATCCAAGTAGATGACATCTATTAGCTACCCTATTAGCTACATCCTTAAATGGTTCTAATAAATTTAGCAAATGCAATTTTCCACCTGTAAAACCATGCTGACTTCATCTCTCATACTATTATTTTCCCTGTGCATTTTTAGGTTTTCCTTCATAATAAATGCCAGCATTTTCCATTATCCACTTTCAGACTAAAATACCTGTCGTTCCTTGTTTTCTCTGTTCCTTCACTTTTAACTAATAGTAAATTTCCTCTGAAACCCCTCCATGGTCTTCACCACCACACTTGAGGATGAATGTCAGAACTGTACGCAATACTACAGAAGGGGCTTAACCATTAATTATAAAAGATTGTCATGTTTTTTTATTAACAAATAAGCAAACATATGAATTAGTGTTGGACCTAAATCTGGGGAATGAAACTGGATAGGTGTTCCAGGTAACAGTGGGGGGAGTATTCTAGTGGCACTGACCACAGCACCGTATGTTTTGAGTTTATTGTGGAAGTGGAGGAAGATGGCCTGCAAAAAAAGCATTTTCAACTGGGGTAAGGCAGATTTTGTTAAAATAAGGCAGGATCTGGCCAAAATAGACTGGGAACAGCTACTTCAGAGTAAGTCTACAGCAGAACAGTTAGAGCATTCAAAAATGTACTGGGTTGGAGTACAGGCCCAACATGTTCTCTTTAGGGTGAAATGTAAGAGCAACAAGTCCAGAGAACCCTGGATGTCTAGGAATATTTAGGTATGGATAAAAAGGAAAAGACAGATGTATAAGACATACAAAGGTAGCAATACAACAGTGGCCCCATGAGGAGTTAAGAAAGTGCAGGGGTGAACTCATGAAAGACATTAGGGAAGCAAGGAGAGGGAATGAAAAAAAAAACAAAAACTGAAATGGCTGGAAAATGTTTGCAGATCTGGGAGAAAGGGCATTCACCCAGGCTGACCTTTACTCATTCCTTTGTCTGCCCAATTATGTTTTTTTCTCTCTCTGGGCTCCATCTCCACCTATTCTTTATACCTCCCTCAACCTCATCTTCAGCATATATACCAACCTTTACCGAGCTAAAATCGGTTCGGAAGAAGGGTCACTGGACCCAAAACATTTACTCTGCTTTCTCTCCACAAATGTTGCCAGACCTGCAGAGTTGTTTTTCCAGCAATTTCTGTTTCTGCTTCTGATTTCCAGCATTCACAGTTCTTTGTTTTACTTTTTGTTTAGGAAACGAAAAATATACTGGCTGGAAAAATTGGGGAGAACCCAAGATGTTGTACAGGTATTGCTTGTGATATCTATAAATGATGGAGATGAGGATGTTGGGGGGGGGGGGGTGCGGGGTAAGTACGTTTGACGATGATACAAAGTTTGGCCAAGCGGTTGACAGTGAGGAGAAAGGCATTAGGTTATGGGGGATATAAATAGATTGATTAGATGGGCAGATTAGTGGCAGATGGAATTTAACCCTGATAAATGTGAGATGATGCACTTTCGAAGAAGTAATAGCACAAGTGAGTATGCACTGAAAGACAGGAGGAAGCTCAGAGGAACAGAGGGATCTTGGCATGCTTGTTCGCAGGTCCCTAAAGGTGGCAAGAAGGGTTAATGGGGTAGTTAAGAAAGCATACAGGACACTTGACTTTATCAATGACAGCATAGGTTATAAGAGCAGCAAGGTTATGTTAAAGCTGTACAGAATTTTGGTTTGGCCACAGCTGGAGTACTGTGTGTAGTTCTGGTCACCACATTATAGGAAGGATTGCACTGGAGGGGGTGCAAAGGAGATTCACCTGGATGTTGCCTGAGATACAGCAGATGAACTACGGAGAGTATCAGGATAAACTTGGTTTATTTTTGGAGCAGAGAAACTGAGTAGGGAACTAATTGAAACGTTTAAGTTTGTGAGGGGCATAAGCAGTGCGGATAGAAAGTAGCTGTTCCCCTCAGTTGAAAGGTCAACAAGGGGGCATAATTTTAAAGGGACAGGCAGGAGGTTTACGATGATTTAAGTAAAAACTTTTTCACCAAGAGCATGGTGGTAATCTGGAATGCACTACATGGGGGGTTAATTAAGTCTGGAAACCTCACAACCTTTTAAAAACTACACTTGAGGTGTCATCACATTCAAGACTATGGGGCCTAGTGTGGTAAAGTGGGACTCGTGTAGGTATCAGAGCATTTCTGGCGGCACGGACACGATAGCTCGAAGTGTTTCTTCTGTATATATCATTCTATGATTTTTACGATTCTAGAAGCAGAAGTAAGCCATTGGCCCCTCGAACCTGCTCTGCCAATCAGTAAGATCATGTCTGGTCTGATTATTCCACATTTCCACCGATCTCTGATAATCCTTCATATCTTGATTTAACAAGAATCTATTGACCTCTGCCTTCAAAAAGGTCCAACCACTCCTTCCAGCTTTTGAGGAAGAGAATTTGAAAGGCTCGCAATCTCCTGGAGAAACAAATTCTCCTAATTTCCGTCATAAATGTGGAACCCCTTTATTTTTAAACAGTGACCTCTAGCACCAGCTGAGATTATGATGTAGGACTTTCCTTCTCGACCTCTTCCCCTCGCTTGGGCATGATGACCCTTAGGCTAGTCCACCACTGGTTGTCTCTCTAATAAAAGAGGAATCCAAAGGTCTGTCAAAACTTTCCTTTATTGGTTGTTGCATTGAGTAAAAGAGTTGCAGCTGTACAGGCTATTGGTTAGGCTACTTTTGGACTTCTGCATTCAGTTCTGGTTTCCCTGATATAAGAAAGATGTTGTTAAACTTGAAAGAGTTCAGAAAAGTTTTACAAGGATGTCGCTGGTGTTGGAGGGTTTGAGGTATAGGGAGAGGCTGAATAGGCTGGGGCTATTTTTCGTGGAGTGTCAGAGGCTGAGGCATAACCTTATAGAGCCAAGGTCTTTTTCCCAGAGTAAGGAAGTCCAAAACCAGAGGGCATAATTTCATAAACATATAAAGAGTGGAAAGATATAAAAGGGAACTATGTGGCGATTTTTCATGCAGAGGGTGGTGTGGTGCGTGTATGAAATGAACTGTTGGAGGAAGTGGTGGAAGGCGGTACAAATACCACATTTAAAAGGCAGCTGGATGGGTACATGAATAGGAGTGGTTTGGAGGGATATAGGCCAAGCTCTGGCAAATGGAACTAGATTAATGTAGGATATCTGGTCAGCATGAACGAGTTGGACCAAAGGGTGTGTTTCCATACCATATAACTTCATGACTAATTAGACTTTATCTTTTGAGGTCTGGAACCTCCCACAAGAGGAAGCATCCTTTACACACAGACCCTGTCAAGATCCCTCAGGATTTTACATGTTTCAACCTATTTGACTTTTAGTCATCCCAGCTCCTGGAGATACAAGCTTGTCTGTCCAAACTTTCTTCCTTAAACAACCCACTCATTCCAAGCACTGGTCTAGTAAACTTGTTTTTCCCCCTTGCTTGTCTATCTAATGCCCTTGTTTACAAAGCCAAGCATCACACTAATTTGAAATACTATCAACTTCAAACACGCTGATTTGCGTGGAAAGCCTGACGCCTTCCTGACTTTTTTTCTAAATACAAACTTGCTTCGTCCTATCATGTAAACGAAAATGAATAGCTAGCAATAGCATTTTAATCTACCTGTTTTCTAAAAGACGTCACATGCGTGACACTTTCTTTCGGTGCGAACGTCAGCCTTTTATAATTAGAACAAAGTATAAATAGCCATTAATTGATTTATAAATATCCTAGAACTGTTCTAGCCCTTCTAAAGATCAGCCCGGTTTGGCTACAGAAATCTGTTATGGAGATTTCGGAGCAATTGCTCCATTTGCCTCATTAATTTATGGCACTGTGCAGTTCTAGAAAAAAACTTTAATGCACATTAGCTTCTTGTTTGCTGGCGGAACTTGGATCTCCCCATATCTTACCTCATTAAACACTGCATACGTAGGGATTTTTTTGGTTTCATTTTTGAGTTAATTAATTACCATTACCATTTCCTTGTGTTTGTTTTCTCATCAAAACATGCCCTGCCGCTTTAGGATCGAATTACGTATCAATTTCTCGTGTTAGTATTGGATAACATCGTATGAAATCTACACCAAGGCTAATGTAAAAATAATTTTTCAATTTCTCATTCACCATCTCCTTCGGCATACAAGCAAATGTGATAACTGAAATCAATCATCTATACTTATGGAGCAAAAATAACAGTCCCAATGCTTTCAATTGCAGCAATCCAGTGAACAGGCTGGCGAAGCGGGAGGCACTTTTAGATTCTCCAGTCTCATTGAGCAGACGTTAGTTCAAAATGCCTTGTGTTAATCTGGACCTAATGTAAAGTTGACGCTTATTTATTTAATATATGGTACTTTTCCGGAGATATGCACAGGCTCGAGCCCTTCTTTACGACTTGTACCATTTCAGGATTTTGATTTAACTGGGGGACGCTAATATCGATTTCGGTGTCGATCTCTGCGAGAAGCTTTGTTTCCCAACAACGAGCGATCTCTCAAACGGAGACGTGAAGAGATGGTCACGCTGAGAGTGTCACCTCTTCACAGCCGGGAACGTCATTAACTTCTTTTGACTTGACATCATTTGGATCCTCCGGGTTGTTCCCTGAGGGTGGCGGAGGTGCTGGGCGTTGGAGCTATATACATTGGTCACTTAGTCCGAAGCTATCTGAATGGGTTGAGTTTTCTCATTCCCATTCCTGACAACATCCGCAGATATTTGACATCCAAAGTGGGACATTGTGACGGAGGGCTAAAATATAATCGAGTTGGTACCCATTGATTATAATGTCGAATTGCGTTGGTGCCTCCCACAGAATCAACTAATCCTCTGCCACAAAAAGGTTAACATAGTGTCAATGAATTTACTTTTCGAATCCTCTAACTAGATATTAAACGTCTGCATTTGTTATGGAACACTGTAAACGATATGTAAACGGTTAATCCAGAACATGCAGTTACATTGCAAATAATACAGGAGACTAGAGGTTAGAACTAGTGAAAAGCAAAGTTAGAACTGACATCGGAAACGTTTGTTCATTCGGATGGAGCAGTGCACGCACCTCATGGAAAATACAGAAGAACGAATTGGATTCTATACAGGAGAGACATTTGGGGTCAGTTGAATGGATGAACTGAGACAAAAATGAAATTGCTACCAAGTAACCAAGCACTACTTCCCTGCTGTCCTTCCAATGGTGTAATGAGATATTTAACGGTCGCACGAAAGCAAATAGATTGCAGCTCACACTTGTCATCCAAACGTCTAACCTCCCTCAGCATAATTCTGCTGGAACTTTCTGAGGTGATTAGATCCTGAACTGACTCAGCGGCGCAAATGTTACAAACTAATCCAAACTGACGACAATATTTTGATTTACTTTAGGATATAATCCATTACTTCAAATTATAGCTAATTTTTTTTAGAAAAGATATTCACCGGGGTATTTTCTCGGGAATGTCAGTAGGGTATATTTTTCAGGGAACATGCTTTCAAGTATACTGCCACAGTAAATATTTTAATAAAACGTCAGACACCAAGAGAGACAGTTTCAATTGACATCCTTTGAACATACATATGCATATAATGCATCGGCCCAGCGAGCTCCTACACTTAACCATTGGAGCGATTGTCTCCTTGGAAATCAAAATGTTTTGGAGAATTCAGCATTTAGATTTAGTCGGCAATACAGAACAATTCGAGCTGTTCTAGAAATCTCGCGAAGTATTACATTTATGCGTGTCCAACAACAGTTTGCATTTGTTTAGCACCGTTAACATAGTGTAAAATGGTCTAAAGCGCTTATCACAACGAACATCCAACTTGTGGAGATGGAAACATATCTGAAAACTTTCAGGACAGGCACATCAGAGAAAAAAAAACTTCTGTTTTCTCTGTAGGAGGCGATAACTCTGCCAATGTGCAGAAAAAAATGTGAGATTCATCTTTTTACACTGTGTTTGTAACAGCAAATCTGCCGGCGTATCACTGTGGGCAGTGAAATAAAGCCTGGTGTTTGTCACTAACCGGAATGTAGAGGGTTTGGGTCAGGTTTGCCTCATGATCGAGCTGTCCCGGTTCAGCGTAGTAGCCTCAAGTGGCAAAGTGAGTGTTGACTGCAGTTAGTGTGTGTAGCTCTGTGTGTGTGTGCCTAGCCGGGGTAAGAGAAGCCAGGAATTCTGCACTAAGCCTACCTCCACTGCTTACATTTCAGAACAGGAACTTCGTCGTCAGGAATAGAAAAAAACAATGCGCGACTTCAGTCGAGGGGAGGGTGAAATTGAAACCGAGAGGTCTCGATTCGAGCAGCAGAATCCCAGTAAACTTCAAATGGTGGAGTACGCGCTGTCAGGCGGTCAGAGGCTTTTGGGGTTGGGGGGTGGGGGGAAGCCAGACTTTAGCGGCTGTGTTCCTTGCTCTGTGATGGCGAGAATCTGGCACGAATGCTAGTTTATACAGAGAATTTCTCAACCTGGAATTTAAACAAAAATGACAATTTACAATAAAAGTACGTCTTTTTTTGTGACTGACAAACGGCTACTGCTCCCATGTATATGAATAGCCCCGAATCCCGTGTCCTTTCTGAATACTGTGAAGTTGACTATCTAAGCCCCAGTGGTGGGACTGACGGAGAACATGCCACTTATGTCTAATACTTGGAGGTAAATAGTGCGGCCGACGATGGGTGCAGACTTCGAGGTTTGAAGCTGCAGGTAGACGGCGATTGGTTGTGAAAGATCATGACGTTCCGCCCCCTGGGCGCTATATAGCAGCGAAAGGAGCGCTCAAACAGAATCCACAAAGCGGAATTCAGCAATGTGCAGGGCAGAGAGAGTGGGCCAAGTGGCCGGCTGTCGAGTCACCGAGTGATATGTGTGTGAGGAGAAGGGAGAGCTGCTGGCACTATGTGCAGCGCCTCTGAGAATGGGCTCGCAGGAGAGTAGCTCAGAGAGCAGTGTCTATTACCCACTGAGCCCCTACATGCTGAACAGCAGCGCAGCTCCGGGGAGCGAGAGCGCGGCCACCCGCAAGGAGCTGAGCCCGGCCTGGAAGATCATTGTCAGTATCGTCATGTCGGTCATGGTGCTGGTGATCGTGTTCGGTAATGTGCTGGTGATCACGGCGATCGCCCGCTTCCAGCGGCTGCAGACGGTCACCAACTATTTCATCACGTCGCTGGCCTGTGCAGACTTGGTGATGGGGCTGATCGTTGTCCCGTTCGGTGGGGTCCGCAGTATCACCGGCGTCTGGTACTTTGAAAACTTCTGGTGCGACTTCTGGACCTCACTGGATGTTCTGTGCGTGACGGCGAGTATTGGCACTCTGTGTGTGATCGCCCTGGACCGCTACCTGGCTATTACCTCGCCTTTCCGCTACCAAACGCTGCTGACCAAATGCAAAGCGCGGCTGGTGGTGCTCCTGGTGTGGATGGTAGCGGCTCTCACTTCCTTCCTGCCCATCTACATGGGCTGGTGGAGGTTGGATGACCCAGACTCCCAGAAGTGTTACACTGACCCCAGGTGTTGCGAGTTCCTCACCAACAAAGAGTTCGCCATCTCCTCTTCCATTGTATCCTTCTACTTGCCCCTGCTCGTCATGGTCTTCCTCTATACCCGGGTCTTTCAGGAAGCCAGGCAGCAGCTGAAGAAGATCAACAAGTGCCAGGGTCGCTTCCACAATCACAACAACAACTTGAACCAGCCTGCCCCTTCTGTGAATGGCAAAGCTGCCAAACAGGGGCAGAAAAGGACGCCCAGGTTTCTCAATCTGAAGGAGCACAAAGCTCTGAAGACGCTGGGGATTATAATGGGCGTCTTCACGCTCTGCTGGCTGCCCTTCTTCGTGGTGAATATCGTCAATGTCATTTTTAAGGACAGCATCTCCAACACCGTGTTCACTTTCCTGAACTGGGTGGGCTATTCCAACTCGGCTTTTAACCCGCTCATATACTGCCGCAGTTCGGATTTCAGGCATGCCTTTAAGACGGTGTTGTGGGGCTGCCGGGGCTCGCCGCCGTCCACCCACCACAGCAGTTATCCCAATGACAACGCCGCGCCGAGCGAGGATCGCCTGATGAACGGTCTGCCCTGCAGCTTCGAAGGAGCGGCGCCAGCAGCAGCGAACTGCAGCCCCCAGCCCGATGGCAATGAACACAGGCTCCTAGATTCGGTCATATAACGGCGGCGGCGGCTAACCGACACCCACACAACCAGTGGAACTCAGCAACAGGGGGCACACGAACTTGAAACTGAGTAAGACGAGATGTTCCAGCTCGATTCCGCTTGTACTTTTTCATGCATTCGCCTACCTCATAACTCTGTGAACGCAATGCAAGTACGTTGTGGTGAAAGTGTGTGAACCCCCAGCCCGCCCCGCGGGAGATGTAAGCCAGCTCAGTAAAGTAGAAGGACAATTCTTGAATGTTGCTACATGAGCATTAACGGAGTGTTTAAATGTTTACAACTCGCATGACGCCTATACATAAAGGCCATGTCGACCTTACTGAAAGCATTTTTGCGCCCTCTTTATCCCCTTGGATGCTCACTGGCACACCATTTTATAAGGGATTGTGATCTACATGACAAAACCTCGGGCAATTTTATTCGGCTGAAGAAGGGATCTCAAAGAAGTGTAATGGATTGTAGAGTACAGTAGCTGTTAGGCAGTGAGAAAAGAGAGATGTGCATTGCGGTCACTAAGTGGGGAGATCGCCCAGCCTCCCAACAAGGAGAAATGAGTGGGATATCTGTATATGAGGAAGAGGAAGGGCCCAGTCTATCCGACTTCTCCAAGTTAGATGTCCAACAGGTTTGCAACTGCGTGCGCGCAGGTCGAGTTAGGAAACACCCCACCCTTTCTCATTCCTTTCCTTATCCACTAATTTTCATAAAATGGAAAACAAACGTGTGTTCTCGTTTGCCGGCGCGTTCACATTTTTGTGTCTGTACTTGTACTGTGGTGTGTTCGTTGTGACCTTTAAGTGCGTAACTGTATTTTGCAATGTTGCACTTTTTCGAGTCAAACAGTGCTGTAGCTCTTCTGGACGTTTCTCTTTACGATGAAGGTGAGGCTTGTCATTTTCCATTCCCCGCCCCCCCCCATTCGTTCCGCAGATTAAGAGACTGCGTGGTTTCACGTGAATAAGTGTCGATCAACAACAACAAAAACTTTTTTATAGTAAATAATTACCTTGTACCAATGTCAGTCAAAAGCTATCCTACTGAAATGTTAACCTGAGCTTTCTGTGGCACTATTGAGTTTGAGTCCGGGTATTGGAATTTTCTTGTACGCCAACGCTTGGAGCGGATCTTTGTGGGATTATGTGCAATAAATGCTCGTTATTTCGGCGCTGAACAGGCATGGGGCAGTTCAATGTTTACTTGATTTCTGGGTCGATATATTTTCGCACAACGTCAAAACAAAACATAAAGTTATTTTGGTCTTTCATATGAATTCAGGTAATTAAGAAATGAAACAATTTTGGATATTTATTATTTAGAATCAATATTGGCTGTTATTCGTGTACAAATAAAACTTTATATCTTCAAATCACTTTCATTGCGTGATTTTTAGCTTAATTTAAAACAAAGTATCCATAGTTAAACTCATCGTCGCTGTACTGTTTCTTTGTTATCAAAATCCGCCCACTTCCAATAGCTCGGACTGTACATAATCTTAGATTTTGCCCCCATTTTTTGGACGAAAAGTTCGAATAAATTACATAGCAGCTGCTAGTTAGTTATTACTGCGTCAGAAAACAGACGTTTCATTAACTAGTAGAAACTCTGTTCAGACTTCACAATAAGTGCAACCTTCTCACCAATATGTTTTTGTAATTATTTATCGCAGGCTTATTTTACAACTTTGGATTCTCAGGTCTTTGTGAAAGCAGAATGTTCCTGTGCGGCTGATCTCATTCTTCCTTTAAAGAGATTAACACTAAGCAACAAAAAAATGGTGGACTGAGAGTAGCCTGGATCTTGCGGCTGTTCTTGAGATTGCAAATTTACTTATAGATGTAATAACTATAAGAAATCTGTAAGTACTTGAATAAGAAATGTTTGGAAGGATATGGGCCAAGTTTAGGCAGGTCAGACTAGCTTAATTTAGGATTATGGTTAGCATGGACTGGTTGGACTGAAGGGTCTGTTTCCATGCTGTGTAACACTATGACTCTTCAGTAGAAGTTAACAAGATACCCTTTTTGTTTCTCCTTAAAATGTACTTTGTTCATAGCATTTGTAAAAGTACATTGCAAAATATGCAGATGTGAAAATTAGAGTGGCATAAAATCTCCAAACAACCTCAGTTTCACATTGAGATGCCTCAATACAATTGTAAGGCTTTTGATATTTACACTACACGGCCCATTTCAAACCTACATTGCATTACACTTTGACAAGTTAAATATTTCAGGAAGTGCAATAGAATTCAACTGTTCTTGATGTAGCATGTTTAAAAAATGAACTATTAGTGACTTTTTACAGCAAGTTGATAGGATTTCCTCCTACACAAAAGATTGTCCAACTTTCCAGTGCCTGAGTCCAGATATTAATATTTATTCTCCATTAGAAGCTTTTGGAAATAAAACCCAGGGTAGTTATTTTGAGACAGGAGGTGTAACAACTAACAAACCTGCTTTTAACTGTGGCAATAATTTTTGGATATCTGGATATCTCGCAATCTGATCACTACATATGCAGGACTTTCATAGAATGCGCTGAATTGCTGGTTTTAACAGTTTCCTTGAGCAGTGTAATCAATTGCAGATTATTTAGCTGCATTTTAACAGAATGGCATTTTAATGTTTAAAGCAGATGCTTAGCGGAACTCATTTTTGTGCTATACAGGTTCTAGCTTCTGCTCGTATTGACTTTATTGTGACATATACTTGGTCTTTGAATACTTCTGACTCCCAAAGCATTTCAACTGTAAAGATGTAATCATAGTGTGAATATAGTATTCCTAAAAACTGGCTCAGATATTTGCACATCTAAGCATTCAACAAGAAAGAATCATTAATTATTGAGTAACCCTTTTTGTAACAACTCTTAAAACAGGAATTTTTCTAACTGTGGTGTTAATATTCTCCAACTCACAATAACAAGCAATTATTCTACTGGTGAATACATATTGGCATTTAGATTCAGGTGCTGGAAAGTTGGATACTCTTTGGAATCTTCCCCCTAGCCAATCATTGACTTGCTGTAAAGCATCATTAATAGTTCATTTTTAACTATACATAAAGACCATCTCTTTATTTTTTTCTTGCTTTTTTTTAAAATTTGTGGACTGAAATGGGAAAAGGATTGTTTTAAAAACAAAGGACTATGAAGAGAAAGAAACAATTGCTGCACTTTATAGATGGGAGGGAGAAGTCTAGTTGCAGACTAGCTGGAGCCAAAGTGTGTACATAAATGGAGATTTACCAGCAACGAATAGTTGATGGGTCATCATTCCAAGACCAGTTGTCGATGACAAAGGCCTTTTGCCTGTCAACAATTACGTGATTGGCTCCCAAGTAACTGAACAGCTTGTGGATATGAATGCTTGAGTCAGAAGCCGTTGGATGTCTGAAAAACAAGGAACTGTCCTTCCTTCACAGTAAAAAAAAAATGCAAGCCTGAAATATATTTTTTTTTATAAGTTTATTTTCCTTAGTTATTGTGAACTATGGCTTTCAGCCAATAAGTTAGAGACTTTAAGTGTGAAATAGTCATAAGCAAGTGAAAGTACCTGGAGAAGGAAGATTGAGGAGTGGCAGATCCTGATAGGCCTAAAGAATCATATCAGTGAATCCTGTTGATGGGGACCATCAAAGTGCCTTCTCAGACCTTCCCTCTGCCCATGACAATTGTTTTTCATTGTACAGCTGTATGTGTCTAAGAGTTGGGACTAGGGTTTTATAAGGCTGTTAGTATTTTAACTAGTAGAATTATGAGTCAACAATTCATAATTGTTTACCGATAGCCAGGATCTATTTAATTTCAACTAATAGTAATAAGTAGAGAAATTTTCTCGTGTTTTGTGTCAACCTGAGTCTAAAACATAGGTACGTTGGGGAATTCTGCACACTTCTTAAAAAAAACTTTTCTGACAATTCCAAGAATAGTTGGGCTCTTTTTCCAGTGTGCTACTGCGGTGAGTCATAGCAATGATATATGGAGAAGAATTGAATTTTATTGCACTCGCACATTCAGCTTGAATTTTGTTGCAGTCTAGCTGTAAGCCTGTCATGGAGCATGTAGTGGGAATATCAATAGTATTACAATTATATGGAGACGATTCAATGTGGACATGAAAAAGAAGTTGACTATCATTTCACTTCTCAATATTTTGTAATCAACTTTTACCAATGTTATGAATGAGGTATATTTTGGGGAAAGATGATAGGATCAACATTTTGTTATTTTTATGAAGCCAAGATCTGTGGATGCTCAAGATCTAAATAAAAGCAAAATAGAAATTGTTGGAGACACTCAGCTAATCTAGCAGCATCTGTGGAGACAAAGCACAATTAAAGTTTCAAGTGCACTCGAAATGTCAACTGTGCTTCTGAAAAAAGGTCACTGGACCCAAAACATTTATTCTGTTTTCTCTCCAGAGATACTGGCAGGCGTGCTAAGTTTCTCCAGCAATTTCTGCATTTTTTAAAGTTTTACTGTGTAACTTTTACTAGCTTAGTGTTAATGTTTTGAAAGAACATTGAGGACAGTGCAGAAGAATCTTCTACTTTTATAAGGCCTGAGAACCCAGCCACACAAAATAATCATAAGATTTGTTATTATAAAAACATAGGTGTTAAGTTGAATTTATTGTGAAGACTGAACAGATATGAGATCGTATGCTCATTAAAGCAACTGCTGCTCTTTCTGATTTTTAAGTAACTAGATGCTAGATGCTGTGCAAATTTTCCAAATTGTCGACCAAAATATGGTCACAAAGATTTAGATTACGTACAGTCGGACCTATTAGAAGTGAGCAGATTTTTGTGAAGTGAATAGGCAGTGTATTTTGCTGGCATTGGCCAATCCCATGCACTGCTTCACCTTTCCTGCTGTTCAAAAAAGCCTAACCAATAAAAAGGACTTTATTATACCAGTTTCCATATTAA
This sequence comes from Ginglymostoma cirratum, assembly GCA_024137785.1. NCBI lineage: Eukaryota > Metazoa > Chordata > Chondrichthyes > Orectolobiformes > Ginglymostomatidae > Ginglymostoma > Ginglymostoma cirratum. The sequence continues at coordinate 3,195,581 of JAHRHZ010000289.1, read as the reverse complement.
ACTGTAACAATATTCCGTAAGCAACTAACTAGATTAAACGAAATATTGTATTTACATAGTGTAGTATATGTGCCGCACTACCTCTTCCACATTCAATCCAATTGTGAACCCAGTGACTTCACTGGCTCGCCAGTGACACCTGTAGGACAGAAGATGTCAAAGGCTGGACCCAGTCCAGTGTTCAGTGTTCTTCATATCAAGTTGTAACGCACGATTTCAGTGTACAGTACATGCAAAATACTAGAAATAAAAGAAAGCAGCTCGGATATTATACGAACTACACAACAATCTGCTTCTTATTGAATCTCGCCAACTACACTTGCCCAAACCAAGAAGATTGCATCGATATGGAGATGAATCCACAGGTAGGAATAAAATCAACTCGTAGCCCAGATGCTCTGCTGCTTGTATCAAGCTGTTAAAACATGGCAGATAATGATGGTGCTGAGCAAACTATATACACAATAATTTCAGAGGCAATTGGATGAAGAATGTACTTTGTTAAAGTATCAACCACTGACTACAGCATAGAAACTACTACAATGAATATAAATGCAACCTTAATCTAAAGTATGGTATTACCACGAGGCACAGTAAAAATACCTGGCAAATAACGTTTCACTTCAAAACACCAGCATCAGTTTTCAGTGTATACATTTAATATTGGTAAGAAGTTGTGACCATTATTGCACCAATGCATAACCTGTGGGGTAAGTGCATCGTGAGTGGACAAGTGGCATTGTGCTTTAGGTATGAAAGATTCAGACGGCCCTTACACTGTGGAGTGCAATGTAAAGTTGTCAGATTGCAAATACAGTTATTCTGCGTCACACTGAGATCAGTACGAAGGCAAAGTTCTTACTCCACAAGCTCAGCTCATTCCAGGACCCTAGAGAGGTCTGTTCATGTCATATCCAAATTCAGTCAACAACCCCTGACTGTGTGCCTCAGCTCGTTCTGCAACTTACCGCCAGGAAAATGTTAAGAGCCTTTTTACAGACTAGAAAATGCACCAATAGTGAAAGAAAGAATTTCTATTTAAAGCAACAGGGGCAGTAATGATCGGACATGTCAGATTGGCCCCGTTGGAAGCACTGTAGTAAAATGTTTCCGTTTGAGTCCCATTCCGCACATGGTCGGTATCTGGTACTGAGGAACTGCTGCAGTATCAGAACGACCAAACTTCAGCTGAATTTGAAACCAAAATCGTGACCGTTCATTCCTAGTGGGTGCTACAATTCCATGTCATGAAGAAGTTATTTTGGTGGCTGGCATTCTTTCCCACAACCAACCGCACAAAAATAAATGATTTTCCATTTCATGGATGGTTGACAGTATTACTGATGGTTGACAGTATCCACAATATTTTCTAACATGATAATGCAACAGTATAAGCGTGATTCATAAGTATAACCAAAAATAGATAATATTAAGGTACCGACATTTAATCATAATCTTTCCAACTTTACATATAGTGAATGTCTTGCTTCAGAAGTGTACCTAGTTAGTATTTTCATCTTTCAGGGTATTATCTTCATGGAAAACTGCAGTATTCTTTACTTGCCCTCACATCTAATGAGATAGATATGTAGTACTATTGCAGATTGTAGTCACCCAGCCTCACTTTCAGAGCCCAATTCAAAATGTTTGCTGTTAAATGTGATTTTGAGATTGTTCAGTGAGCGGTGTTCAGTTGGGAGTATGCTATTAGACAGAAACAATTGAAGACATTAAACTGATAACATGGTATGATTACACTTACTAGAAATAACATATTTTAATACATAGAGATCTGTTCTCTTCAACACAAGGAAAAGCTCAAGTTTCATGCCTCTTTTGAGTCACCCAGAGCTTTGGGAGTCTCCAATTCCTCATTGTTTTCTCCATGATAATGCCTTGGCCAATCAGAGTTGACAACAATTCAGCAATTTTGCTCCTGCAGTCTAAATTGTTGAGTCTGCTTGAAATGTACAATTCTTGCAATTGTCCTGTCTGGTGCAAAATGATAAACATTAGCCACATTTGTCTGTTTCCAGCAACAGAAATGTTGACTCACTTAAAATCTGTTTAGTTATTCGGTGTTAAAAAATCAGACCTACAGTTTGCTGGTTCCATTTTAACAAAGAACACCTAAAGTCTTGAATATGACCCCATTTTTTTCTAGTGTGATACCTGTTTCTTGTAAACCATTTCTGAAAGCGTCCCAATGTTTAAGAACCAGAATAATCTCTAATCCGGCGTGAATGCCATCAAGAAAGATTTATTCTTTTTAATGAACTATGAAAGCTCCCAAGAAGATAATGTTATTTTTGTCATTTGTGGTGGCTCTCACAACTGTAAGTAGTGAAAAATTACAACTTGCACCTATTTTACCTGGCAGCCTTCCCAACCCCTGATTTACATCTATAATACTACAGCATTGCTTAACTGACTTTAGGATCTTTGGTCCAAGCACTAACGCAATTCCCCACAACCACCACACACTTGTCTACAGACTTAGTTAGATTTCTCCCCCAGCCAGAAATATGCAATAATTTGTTAATATTCAAGGTTTCTTTGCCTAAATGGAGAATTGTTGAATCGTAGAATGACTAGACCCCAGGAGGAGGACATTTGGCCCATTATGTCCATACAAAAAGATGCATAAGCAACTCAGCTAGTCCCATCCCAGTTCCATTTCCCTGTAACCTAGCATCGTTTTTATCATTTTCAGGTTTATATCCAATTTGCTTTTGAAAACTGTAACAATTCAATTACAGGCTACATGATGCAGATTAAGAATTTGTCTATTTACAATGAGACATTGTGGCTTTGAAGGGCCAGGCCAAGTTAAAACACAACTACATCATATGAACATTATCATACATGAAAGATTACATAGGAAGGTAAGAACAGGAATAGGCCTGTCAGCCTCTCAAGCCTGCTCTGCCATTCAATTAGATCATGGCTGATCTGTGGCCTCACTCAACATGCTTGCCTTGGGCCCATATCCCTTGGTACACTTGCTTAATAAAAAAAACATTTCAGATTTAAAATTAACAGTTAATTAGCATTGGCCGCTACTTGAAGATGACTGTTCCAAACTTCCACTTCTCTTTGCAAGTAGAAGTGCTTCCTAATATCTCTCCTGAATGGTCTGGCACTACTTCTTAGTCTATACCCCAGGTTCTAGAATCTTCAATCAGTTCATCTTTATCTATCTTGTTTTTCCTTGATAATATCCTGAAGACCTCAATTAGATTTTTTATTATTCATTTGTGGGAAGTGGGCATTGCTGGCTGGCCAGCATTTATTACCAATCCCTAGTTGCCCTTGAGAAGGTGGTAGTGAGCTACTTTCTTGAACTGCTGCAGTCCATCTCCTGTCACCCCTTAACCTTCTAAATTCTACAGAATAAAGGCCTAATTTGCTTAATCTCTCTTCAGAGTTTAACCCTGAAGTCCAGGTATCATCTTTGTAAACCTGTGTTGAACTTTGTCCAGGGCCAAAACATCCTTCCTGAGGTGTGTTGCCCAGAGCTGCTCAGAGTCCACTAAGTGGGTCGAACTAAGGTTTTATATAACTGCAGCATAACATCCACATCAGTACATTCCAGCCCTCTAGATATGAAGGTTAGCATTCCATTACCCTTCTTGACTACTTCCTGCACTTGTTCGAGGAGCTACGCACCTAAACCCCCAAGTCTTGTTGGGCATCCATTGTATTTAACTTTGTGCCTTCTAAAAATTAACTGGTTTTTTTTCAGTCTGAAATGGATAATGTCACACTTGCTTACATTAAAATCCATCTGTCACAGGTTTGCCCATTCACCTAATCTATAAATATCCTGTTGTAATTTTATATTGTTGACAATGCTGTCTACATTGCTGCCCAATTTTGTGTTGTCAGCAGATTTGGATTTTTACTTTTAATGCCATGATCCAAGTTGTTGTGAATATTGTGATCCTTGTGGGACTCCACTAGTTACGTCCTGCCAATTAGAGAACTTACTATCATTCCAACTCTCTTGCCTGCCACTCAACCAATTTCCTATTCATGTCAGCAATTTGCCCTCAATACCGTGGGCTTCCAGTTTAGCTAACAATCTAGTGTGTGGGACTTTATCAGGAGCCTTCTTGAAGTCCATGTGAACAAAAAACTATGAGGTTTGGCAGGCATGATCTACCTTTCATAAATCTATACTGACTCTCCCTGATTAACTGAAATTTTTCGAGGTGATTAGTTAACCTATCCTTGATTATAGGCTCCATGATGAGGCCATTTGTTACACAATAGTGTGTAATCTGATTTCCCATGAGCAGCATCACGTGAGATCCTTATTAATTAGACATTTTATAACATAGCTACACCAGTGAAAAGTCTTCAAATGAACTCAGAATGCTTAACTGGTTTTATAGTTAGACATGTTTGTTTTCACATGAACTACAATTAATATTGGGGTTTCACTTTAGAAGGATAAATCCATTATTTCTCAAGATCCGGACTATGATCATGGAAAACTAAATATAGTGGAAGAGCTTCCAGCATTCAGCTTAATTTTCAGCAACCTTCTACTGACTTAAATGTAAAGTGTTGCAGAAAAGATGAAAGCAAAATACTCATCTATTTCAGACCATATTTTGGTCACATTATTCAAAATCATAACTAAAGCTTCAAAATTGTCTCTTCTTTTGAAACATAGTTTTAATTTTCTTCAGTCATACCAAACAACATTAAGCTACTTGAAAAAAAAACTGAGAGAAATGATTTAGGAACTATTGATAATCATGCTTAATGAAGCCATTATGGCTTTTAGCAGAATTATGTTGATGTACAGCTAAAACACAAAGTTAATTTGGACGCTTGCTGCACCAACACTATCAGACAGATGAGAGAAAGATGTTTCCTATTATAGCATACATAGGGATAGGGAACATTCATATACAAAATCTACATTTCAGTGTGCCTAAATGCCACTTTACTGATTAAACATACGATCATACAAATGTAAGATAACAAGCATGGGGCTGGATGAACACAGCAGGTCAAGCAGCATCATAGGAGCAGGAAAACTTGACGTTTCGGGCCTAAACCCTCATACAAATGTAGTTCCTTTCCAATATGAGGGAAGCAGTGGCCTAGTAGCATATCACCAGACTATTAATCCAAGGATCCAATAAAAATCTGGAATTAAGTATCTAATAATGACCATTAAACTGTCAATACCCATCTGGTTCATTAATATTCTTGAGAAAAGGAAGCTGCCATCCTTGGAGATGGCAAGAACTGCAGATGCTAGAGTCAGAGAGTCATTTCTGAAGAAGAGTCCTGACCTGAAATGTCAACTTACCTGCTCTTCTGATGCTGCCTGACCTGCTGTGTTCCTCCAGCTTCATACTGTGTTATCTATAAGCTGCCATCCTTACCTATTTGGGCGCACATGCAAATCCAGACCCACAGCAATGTGGCTGATATTTAGGTACCCTGTGAAATGATTCAGCAAGCATTCAGTGATAACAACTGCTAGAAAGGAGGACAAAAAAACAAGCTGGATTGCCTGGCATTGACCTAAGCACCAGAAACAACAATGACAAATCCAGCCCTGTCAACCCTGCAAAGTCCTTCTTACTAACATCTTAGTGAAGCAACAGCCTGACATAGTCATGTTCATGGAATCATACCTTACAAACAATATCACACGCAGCACCATCATCATCCCTAGATATGTCCTGTCCCACCAGCAGGACAGACCCATTAAAGGTGGTGGCACAGTGGTATCCGTTTGGGAGTCCTCCACATTGACTGTGGACCCAATGAAATCACATGGCTTCAGGTTAAGTATGGGCAAAGATAGCTCCTACTGATTATCATGTACTATCCCCCCTCAGCTGATGAATCAGTATTCATCCATGTTGAACAAAACTTTGAGGAAGCACTGACAGTGGCAACAGCTCAGAATGTACTCTGGATAGGGATTTCAGTTTCCAACATCAAGAGTGGCTCGGCAGCTGCACTACTGATTGAGCTGGTTGGGTCCTAAAGGACATAGACCCTGTTTAGCAGCAGGTGGTGAGGGAACCAACAAGAGGGAATCACGTACTTGGCCTGATCCTCACAAATCTGTGGGCTACAGATTCATCTGTCTATGACAGTACTGGTAAGAGTGATCACCACACCATCCTTATGGAGATAAAGCCCCACTTTCTCATTCAGAATTCCTTACATTGTGTTGTGTGGCACTATTCCCTTGCTAAATGAGGCCAGCTTTGAACAGATCTAGCAACTCAAGATTGGGCTTTCAAGAGGCACTGTGTGCCATCAGCAGCAGCTGAATTGTACTCCAGCACAATCTGCAAACTCATGGCCTGGCATATCCCCCACTCAGCCATTACCATCAAGCCAGGGGATCAACCTTGAATCGCTGAAGATTGCAGGAGGACATGCCACAAGCAGCACCCATCGTACTTAAAAATTAGGTATCAACCTTGTGAAGGTACAACACAGGACTACTGCATACCAAACAGTATAAGCAGCAAGTGATAGTCAGAGCTAAGCCATTCCACAACTAACAAATTAGATCTAAGCTCGGCTGCCTTGCCACATCCGGTTGTGAATGTTGGTGGACAATTAAACAACTCACTGGAAGAGGTGACTCCACAAATATCCCCATTCCCAATGATGGAAAAGCCTAGCACATCAGTGCAAAAGTCAAGGCTGAAAAATGCACAACAATCTTCAGCGAGATGTGTTAAGTGGATGACATTTCTTGGCGTTCTCCAAAATTCCCCAACATCACAGATGCAAGTCTCTAGCCAAATTGATTCATACCACATGATAGTAAGAAATGGTAGGAGACACTGGACACTGCAAAGGCCCTGACAACGTTCCAGCAATTGTGCTGAAGGCTTCTGCTCCAGATGTGTTGCACGCCTAGTCAAGCTGCCTCAGTACAATTTCAATACTGGCATCTACCTGATAACGTGGAAAATTGGCAAGGCATGTCCTGTACGCAAAAAGCAGGACAAATCTAACCCAGCTGATGTACCGCCCCAAGAGTCTACTCTCTATCATCAGTAAACTGATGGAAGGTGTCATCAAAAATGCTATCAAGCAGCACGTGCTCAGTGACACCCAGCTTTGGCTCCACCAGGGCCACTCAGCTTCTGACCTCATTACAGCGTTGGTTCAAACATGGACAAAAGAGATGAATTCCAGAGGTGAGGTGTGAGTGACAGCCCTTCATGTAAGTGCCACATTTCATCAAGTGTGACATCAGGAAGCGCTAGCCCAACTGGAGTCAATGGGAATCAAGGCAAAAACTCTACCGGTTGTCGTCATACCTAGAACCCAGGAAGATAGTTGTGCTTGCCAGAGGTCAGTCATCTTAGTTCCAGGACCTCACTGCAGGAGTCCTTCAGGGTACTGTCTTCGGCCCAATTACCTTCAGCTGCTTCATCAATGACCTTCTCTCTGTCATAAGGTTAGAAGTGGGGGTGTACGATGATAATAGTACAACGTTCAGCATCCCTTGCAATTCCTCACATGCTGATACTGTCCGTGTCCAAATCCAGCAAGACGTGGATAATATCCGGGTTTGGGCTGACAAGTGGCAACTGACATTCATGCCACACAAATGCCATGCAATGACCATCTCAAATAAGAGACAATCTAACCATTGCCCTTTAAGATTCTGAATCTTCCACTGTCAACATATTTGACATTACCAATGACCGGAAACTGAACTGGACTAGCTATATAAGGAGAGTGACTAAAAGAACAGTTTTGCTGGGTCAAAATCCTGGAATAGCCTCTCAAATGACATTGAGTACCAAACCTGCAGCACTTGGATGGTAGCAGTTCAAGGAGAAAGCTTCCCATCATCTTATCAATGGCAATGAGTGACGGGCAAAAAATGCTGCATCAGCCAGTGACGCTTACAACCGATGAGTAAACTAAGAAAGTGCTCTATTAGCAAAACAACTGCAGGCTACATGATTTCTTTTTATAAACAGCAAGTTGTTGCAATTGCAAAAACCCTACCTAAATAGATAATGGTAGCAGAATACAGTCATAGGATTAGTGTTTTACAGCATAGACACAGACCCTTCAGTCCAACTCGTCCATGCTGACCAGATATCCTAAATTAATCCAGTTCCATTTGCCAGAATTTGGCCTGTATCCCTCTAAACTCTTCCTATTCATATACCCATCCAGATGCCTTTTAAATATTGTAATAGTACCAGCCTCCACCACTTCCCCTGGCAGCTCATTCCATAAACGCATTACCCTCCACATGAAAAAATTGCCACTTAGATCCCTTTTAAATCTTTTGCCCCCAAACTTATGCCCTCTAGTTTTGGATTCCCCTACCCTTGGAAAAAGACTTTGGCTATTCACCCTATCCTTGCCCCTCATGATTTTATAATCCTTCACAAGACCACCTCTCAGCCTTTGACATTCCAGGGAAAATAGCCCCAGCCTTTTCAGGCTCTCCTATAGCTCAAATCCACCAACCTCAGCAATATCCTTGTAAATCCTTTCTGCACGCTTTCAAGTTCAACAACATCTTTCCAATAGCAGGGAGACAAGAATTGAATGGAGTATTGCAAAAGTGACCTAACCAATGTTCTGTACAGCTGTAACATAGCATCCCAACTTCAATACCGAATACACTACGAATAAAGGCAAGTGTACTAAATGCCTTTTTCACTATCCGATCCATCTCTGACTCCACCTTCAAGGAACCAAGAAAGTGCATCGCAAGATTTCTTTGCTTGGCATCAGTCTCCAGGAACCCACCATGAAGTGTATAAGTCCTTACCAAAAAGTGACACATTACTTTTATCTAAATTAAACTCCATATGCCACTCCTTGGTCCATCGGCTCATCTGATCAAGGTCCCATCGTACTCTAAGATATCGTTCACCGTCCCACTACACCAACAATTTTGGTCTCATTAACAAACTTACTGATCATTCCTCCTATATTTATTTACATAAATGATAAAAAGCAGTGGACCCTGCACCAATCCTTCATCACACTATTGGTCACTGATCATCAGTCTGAAAAACAACCCTCCACCACCACGCTCTGTCTCCTACCTTCAAGCTGATTTTGTATCCAAATGGGCAGCTCTTCCTGGATTCATGGTAACCATGATGCGGAGGTGCTGGCGTTGGACTGGGACGGATAAATTCAGAAGTCACATGACACCAGGTTACAGTCCACTTGAAAAAGGAGCAGTGCTGTGAAAGCTTGCAATTTCAAATAAACCTGTTGGACAATAACCTGGTGTCATGTGACTTCTGACTGGATTCATGTTATCTAACCTTGCTAACCAGTCTACCATGCAGAGCCCTGTTGAATGCCTTGCTGAAGTTCCTATAGACAATGTCCATCCCCATTAAAATCAGGCTACCATTCTGCATTCATCAATCTTCTTTGTGGCTTCTTCAGAAAACTCAGTCCAGTTGATAAGACACAATTTCTCATGCACAAATCCATGTTGATTATCCCTAATCAGTGCTTGCCTTTCCAAGTATATATAAATCCCTTCCTTCAGAATCCCCTCCAACAACTTATTTACCACTAAGGTCAGGCTTACCGGTCTATAGTTCCCTGGCTTTTTCTTACCACTTTTCTTAAATAATGGCACCGTGTTAGCTACCGTCCAGTCTTCTGGTACCTCACCTGTGGCTATTGATGATACAAATATCTCAGCAAAGAGCCCTGCAATCACTTCCCTAGCTTCCCAGGCTCTGATGGGATATACCCCAGAATACTGAGAAAGGCAAGGCAGGAAACTGCTGGGGCCTGGAGAGAAATCTTTGTTTCTTCACTGGCTACAGAGGAGGTCACAGAGAATTGGAGAATAACCAATGTTGTTCCTGCATTTAAGAAGGGGAGCAGGGATCATCTAGCTAATTACAGGATGGTGAGCCTTACCTCGGCGGTGGGGAAGAATATTGGAGAGGATTCTTCGAGTCAGGATTTACTCCCACTTGGAAATAAGTGGAAGTATTAGTAAGAGGCAATGTGGTTTTGTTCGGGGTGGTCGTGTCTCACTAAATTGATTGAGTTTTTTGAGGAAGTGACAAAGATGATCAATGAGGGTAGGGCAGTGGATGTTATCTGCATAGACTTCAGTACGACCTTTGACAAGGTCCCTCATGGCAGACTGATACAGAAGATAAAGCCGCACAGGGTCAGAGGAGAGCTTGCAAGATGGATAAGAAACTGGCTTGGTCATAGAAGACAGAGGGTAGCAGTGGAAGGGTACATTTCTGAATGGAGGGCTGGGACTAGTGGCATTCCTCAGGGATCAGTGTTGGGACCTTTGCTATTTTTAATATTTATGAATGATTTGGAGGAAAATGTAACTGATCTGATTAGTAAGTTTGCAGATGACACAAAGGTTCGTGGAATTGCGGACAGCAATGAGGTTACAGCAGGATATAGATGGGTTGGTGACTTGGGCAGAGAGATGGCAGATGGAGTTTAATCCAGAAAATGTGAGGTAATGCATTTCAGAAGACCTAATCCAGATGGAAAATATACAGTAAATGGCAGAACCTTTAGGAGTACTGATAGGCAGAGGGATCTGGGTGTACAGGTACACAGGTCACTGAAAGTGGTAACGCAGGTGGAAAAGGTAGTCAACAAGGCATATATAGGCCTGTAAAGTAGGCCCTTCCCATCAGATCCTTCTGACATGCCTGGAGATTCAGGCTGAACCTGTGAACCATCCTCATATGTGTTTTAAAAGCAAAATGCCAAAGGATAAAATTTTATCAGAGATAGTAGGAACTGCAGATGCTGGAGAACCAGCGATAACAAGGTGTAGAGCTGGATGAACACAGCAGGCCAAGCAGCATCAGAGGAGCAGGAAGGCTGACGTTTCGGGCCTAGACCCTTCTTCAGAAATTCATCCTTTTGATGTTGTCACTTTTAAAGTGTGTGAAGAAATCTTGGAATTTTCAGTTATCATCAAGTGTAAATTTCTGAAATCTTGCTTTCTATTTAATATCAATTAATTGCTAAACAATATTAGGGAATCTAGCATAGGATATTTTAATACAAATAACGAGATTCAATAGTCTAATTTCTCTCACTGTTTTCAAGGTGATGACATAAAACTATTTAAAATAATAATAATTAGTAAGTAATTATAGTAGTAACAATTTGCAATTAGTCTCCTCAGAAGTACAGATCACTTTAGCTCTACAGTAAGTCTGATGTGGTACATCTCAAAGAAGATGAATGAAATGCATAAAGCATAAAATGAGAAAGATATGATAGGATTTCCAAAAATATGAAACATGACAAACAGTCAATTAATCAGAAATTTGAAATAGAAGAGGTCTATGAGGAAATGTAATTCTTTTTAATGTCATTGCACACGTTCAGAGCAGTTTAGTAATGTCAGAGTAAAAGCTGTTAGTGGCATCATGTAGAATGAAATCTATGATTTAAATTATCAATTACAAGAATACAAAAATGTTTAGAAGAAAGAAGTTATAGTACAAATTCTTGCGTTGCAAGTGTGTAGAGGACTGTGTGCGAAAGAAGTCAATCTATGTATTCCTCACCGGAAACTTTAGGTGAACCGGGAAATCCATTGCCTACTGAAGACCAGGCATATGGCATGCAAGTCAGTTGACCCAGACCTATACTGAAAATCCAGATATGACCTCTGAAAAGCCATTAGAGATGCCAAAAGGTAGTACCGGACCAAGTTTGAGGCCCAAACTAGCCCCACAGACACATACTGCCTGTGGCAAGGCCTACGCAACATAACAGGATACAAAATGAAACAGAACAAAATAGCAGACAAAAACACATCCCTTCCTGATGCACTCAATGCTTTCTATGCTTGGTTTGAACAGAATGCCAGTGGCACAGTATCACCTGCCACGACAGCCCCGGACACACCTGTTCCCTCTGTCACTATGGCTGATGTCAGATCGGTCTTCCTGAGAGTCAACCTGAAGAAAGTGGCTGGCCCAGACGGAATCCCTACCCATGCACACAAATCCTGTGTGGACTACCTGGTAGAGGTATTCGCTGAAATCTTCAACCTCTCCTTGCCACAATCTGAAGTCCCCACCTGCTTCAAGAAGACCACCATCATCCCAGTACCAAAGAAAACACATGCAACATGCCTCAATGATGACCACCCAGTGGCTCTGATCTCCATCATCACAAGATTAGTCATGGCCCACATTAACTCTAGCCTCCCAGCCTGCCTTGATCCCCTGCAATTTAAGTCCACAGTGGACGTGATTTCCCTAACCCTACACTCATCCCTGAAACATTTGGATAACAAGGACACCCATGTCAGGCTCCTACTCATCGACAGCTCTGCCTTCAACACCCATAATCCCTACCAGACTAATCTCAAAACTCCGAGACCTACTTCTCAGCTTCACCCTCTGCAACTGGATCCTCAGCTTCCTGACCCATAAACCACAACCAATGAAGATAGACAACAGCACCTCCTCCACCATAATCCTCAACACTGGCACCCTGCAAGGATGCATACTCAGCCCCTTACAGTAATGCCTGTAGACTCATGACTGTGTAGCCAAATTTCATAAAAACTCCATCTACAAGTTTGCTGATGACATTACTGTTGTAGGTTGGATATCAAACAGTGATGAGTCAGTATACGGGAGGAGATAAAGTGCTTGGTGTCGTGGTGCAAGAATAACAATCTCTCTCTCACTGCCAGTGAAAAAAAAGGACTGATCATTGACTTCAGGAAGAAAGAAGGAGGACATGCTCCTATCTACATCAACAGAGCTGAGGTGGAGAGGGTCAAGAGAGTCAAGTTCCTGGGAATGACAATAACCAACAACCTGTCCTGGACCTCCTACCTAGTTGTGATGGTCAAGAAAGCACAAGAATGCATCTTATTCCTAGGGGGCTTATTTGGCATGTCCATAAGGACCTCACCAATTTTACAGATGCACCATAGAGATCATTCCATGTGGGTGCATAACAGCTTGGTACAGCAACTGCTCTGCCCAGCACTGTAAGAAATTGCAGAAAGTTTTGTGCATAGCCTAAACCATCACAAAAGCCAACCTCGCATCCATGGATTCCATCTATACTTCTTGTTGTTGTGGAAAGGCTGCCAACATCATCAAAATTCCCTCCCACCCCAGTAATACCCTCTTCCAACCTCTTCCATCAGGCAGAAGATACAGAACCTTGAACACACACACACACACACACACACACACACACACAAACATCTTCTTCCCTACTACTTTTAGACTGCTGAATAGGCCTCTCTAGTTTCAATCTAATGTCGACTTTGCTTTTGCACACCTACTGTGCAGTCGTAACCTTGTATGCCTCTCTCTGTCTAAACATCCTATGATCTGTATGTCCTCGTTTGCTACGATCTGCCTATACTGCTCACAAAACAAAACTTTTCACTGTACCTCAGTACATGTGACAACAATAAATCAAATCAAATCAAATCACCGTGTTACCTTTTACTTAAGATTTGTTTACATAACTCTATTGAATATAAACTGAGTTTAGATGGGTTTTACTAAAGTGGGGTATTATCTTCACGTCACTGCACATGTCTAGGCCATGCAGCTATATACAGCACCCACTGAGCACAGGAGTCGTGCACACATTTATAATAGTGGAATACATCTGGAGCTGTGTCAGTCATTTACAAAATTTCAATGTGGAATATTACTGGTGTCTTGGTTACAATGCTAACCAATTAACACACTTTGAAGAAGTTTTATTTCCCATTAAATGCCTGAAGAATTAGTATTTGCATGTGAAATGAATGAGAAAACAACATTACTAACTTTCACAGTGTGGCAAAATTCTTTGTGTTTGAGCAAGTACAAGCTAATGCAGAAGCAGTTTAGACAATTGGGAATGACATTGATTTCCAGGTTGCCTTTGTTTTGTGTTTCAATTCATTAGGTCTTTGGTGGCTTTTCATACAAGTTCGTTTTTGTATTTCTGTGACAGTCTCATTAATTAGCATTTTGACTCGGAGTTGACTATTTCAGACTTCAGTATGTTCCTGTTTAAAGCCAAAGTGAGGAATATCACAGTATTCAAAGAAGCAAACCCTCTGAAACAACTAAATTCACCGCAAGTTCTACAAAAAAAGTGCTGGATATTCATTTCATGGGTGTGAGGAAGAGGGATGCAATAGCAGTGAGCTTTGCTGATTATTTCAGTTCCTGTGTTCCTCCGTAATGATATATACAAGACAGCAATCCTTGAACCAGCTTTACTATCACACCACAATCTAGATTGAAAAAATTTAACACATGGTGATACATGAGACCATTTGAGAGAAACACTAAATAAAATATGAAATAACAAGGTATAGAGCTGGATGAACATAGCAGGCCAAGCAGCATCAGAAGAGCAGGAAGGCTGACGTTTTGGGCCTAGACCCTTCTTCAGAAACCCTTTCTGCTCCTCTAATGCTGCTTGGCCTGTTGTGTTCATCCAGCTCT
>JAHRHZ010000289.1:3108052-3180698 GCA_024137785.1 Ginglymostoma cirratum | reverse complement strand
TGTTCATCCAGCTCTACGCCTTGTTATCTCAGATTCTCCAGCATCTGCCGTTCCTACTATTTCAGAAATAAAATGTGATGTTGCTACTGGAACAAATACAAGTTGTGCAATGGGTAATCTTACACCATCAGCTTAATAACAACATAATATTCTAACATTTCACATTTTCTGCAGAGCGCAGTGTTTATATTAAGGAGCATAATAATCTGTATCAATTAAATCTCACTTTGGTGCCAGGCACCTTGAGATACCTTTTGTTTATAATTGAAATATGGAAGGACCATTTCAAACGTCAGTGTAATCGTGTTTAATGGGGGATGGGCAGTGCCGTGTGCAGTTCACAGTTTTGAATGAATAACAAAACCTTGCTAATTTTGATTCATCTTCAGTGACTAAAATGAATCCGAGTGCTGATACTCCAGTGAGTTGTTGAACCGCAACAATCAAAATCTATCTCTATTGCCTCTTTACCACCAAGGAGAATGAGAGAAACCATCAGATTGGAAAAGCCATCACCTCCAAAATATTTACCATCCTGATTTAGATAGATTCAATATCAGGATCAATTTCATGGAATTCTTTTGTGGGAGCATTATCAGCACAAAGATGACAGTGGAAGAGGAAAAGCAACCACCACCATCACCTCAGGCCAACAAACAAAATGATAATAAATGCAACCTTTCAAGTATTACCAACACATTATGAAAACAACCTTAAAAATGGAATCTATATGAAATGGAACATATCAATTGTTGAATTAAATCCGGAAGATTATTCAGTGACCTGAACATTTTTAAATGTATCATCTCTTATTGTCTCGTTGTATTTTGAGCTCTGTGGCTGGAAGTTAGGCTGAATGGAAGATTGATTTAACCAAGTACCGAGAAAAAAGAAAAAGGCAAATGTTTAAAGCATTTGAATAGTAATCAAAATGAGAACCGAATAAAATGCATGGACTGCACAATAAAGATAAAAACAAAAAGATGTATCACATTAAGCATGAGACCGAACTCTTCATGATATTTCAAACACACAATCTGCAGCCACAATGTTTGCTTCTGACTCGCCATTCTTTTCCACAACATTTGAAAAAAAATTCAGGAAGGAGCACTGACTTTTCACACATAAATGCTCAGTGGCATTATGTAAAAGGGTGCAATTCTTGATCCATTGAGTCTGAGCAGTATCTGGCAGAACAATGTTGAAAGAATATTGTCACATCTCGTGGTAGATAAATTGAGGAAGGTAGGCTAGTCCAGACAGTAACTTTTGCCTTCAAATGGCTGCCTAATGAGCTGATATTGTTTATCTGGATCCCACCTGCTTGACCAAAACAGTGGGATGGATGGAATAAAATACAGGTTTAACTTAACTTGGGAAAAAAAAGTCCACTTTAAACATTGACGAAAGTTCTGTAAAGACTCAACCAATTTCAATGAACAGTTCAAAAAGACAATTTCTATGCCAAAAGTGAGTAGATAACACACGTAGAAATTACTTTACACTGAGGCAATATCTAATCATGAGTAGAATGAAAGCAATTCATATAAGGCAATGCATATAATGGGATAAATGTTCATCTTTAATGGTTGGACATTATGCATCACCTAGGCAGACTATGAATGGAAAAGATATCAATTGGAAGATTACACATCTGCAACAATGCCTGTCGGATTATATTTATTTTGAAATTCATGGTATAACATTTAAGATGGCTTTGCGTAGAGTGTACAACACTTTGGCCGATTTTTCATCATTCATTCTGAAGATGATACTTAACTACCAGGCGCTTAAGACAAAAAATAACCAAATGTTAAGGGTCAATAGATTAGATTCAACTGACATCAGATACAGCACATAGCCAACATGGCCAGTTTCACATCTACTCCAAAACATTTCATTGCAAAATTAATTTAAAAAGTGCTTGCATTTACATAGCATCTTTAACAACCAGGAATTCCAACACACTTTACACCCAATGAACTACTTTCCAAGTCATTATTGTACTGTAGGAAACAACCAGTTTGCATGCACCAAGCTCCCATGCAAGACCAATCTGTTGATTGAGACATAAATATTGGCCGAGATATCAGGGAAAAAAAATCATTGATTTTCAAAATAGAACCTTAGGATCCTTTATGTCCTATGAGAGGGTAGACAGATTTTATCTGATAGACAGTGCAGCACTTCCTCAGGTATGTATTGAGTGAAGTCCTGACTTGTATACTCAAGTCCTAGAGTGGGACTTGAAGCCCCAACATTGTAACTCAGCAGCAAGATTGCTATCTGTGCCATGTTAACACATACTCTTCAGCCACGCGCATACAGCTATCATTGTAAATAGAGTAGTCTTCTAGATCTTTAGATAGTGTTATCGCAAATGAACTGTAATTAGCTGTACGGTGTGTTGCAACAAATAAACCTTCTGCAAGAATAACTATGACAGTGAACTTCCACACAATGAAATGTACTCCATTTATGAAGCGGAAACATATTTTCACCCTTCAATTGTTTGGAAAGATAGTGAAAAAAGGAATTCTGCAGTGACCTCTTTTGCAAATTCATCGGAGTACTAATTGGTTCAAATCATTTTTTGAAAAATGCAATCTAATGAAATGTGGAAAATTTAAGTAACCTGTAAAATTGGATATCTGGTTGAATACTATGAAAGTAACCATTACAATGGTGCCTTGGGGTCCTTTACATTCTCTTGAGGGGCAGAAAAGGCTTCGATTTAACTGAAGAGGGATCACTGGACTTGAAGCGTGAGCTGTTTGTCTCTCCTCACATACTGCTAGACCTGCTGAGTTTCTCCAGCAACTTCTGTTCTTGTTTGTTTTAGATCCCTAACACCTGCACTTCTTTGTTTCATCCTTTTCTTAGACTTAAAACAGTAACTTAAACAAAATGCTCAATTGTTGATGAGCAGTCCTAGGTTAATCCTCAAAATTTATAGTTCTCAGCACCTCCTTCACCTAACTGGCTGAGTTACTAAGCTGTAACAGGGTACCACAAGTAACTAACAACCAGGTCTTGGTAGCCTGTGAGATATCCTGAGAATGATTTTATTTTAAAAAGGAAACAATTGCAATTGATGTAAACTGTAGAATTTTAAAAAATTTTTTTTACCATGTTAGTGCCATCTAACAGCTTCTTTGCATGCCTGACTTTAAACTCTTATCATGAGAGTTGTTTTCTGCTTTGGATTAATTAAACAAAAACAGACAATGGTTTAAGTATCCAGCGCATAGATAACAATCTTGGAATAGAATGTTAATGACTACAGTTATGAATCACTAATGACTTATATGGAGAAATGTAATAGTATGAGACAATATAAATTTGTGAGCAAAATAACTGTTCAAGCAAGACTGAGGAAAATATTATTTGCATTTATATTATTGAAACATTCGCAAAATACATCACACACTTAACTACTTCTTCTCAGACACGTTAAGGAATTTGTGATTTCTTCATAATGACTTCCTTTTTTCAAGCTGAAAGAAGGTCAGTAGATGAGATGTTGACAGTTTCACTGACAGAAAGTAATCAAATAACTTGTGTAATCAGGAACTTGACACTGAGTTAAGGGTGTATTAGGGAGATAGGTGGGATGTTTGACAAACCTGCAAACAAGTACCCAACATCATGTTGCTTCTCAAGTTATGGGGCAAAGATCATAACAGAGTAGGTGAAAAATATCCAAAGAGAATCATTTTATTCTTTCAAGTGTATATCTGACTGTCTTCTGAAAGTTATCATTGAAGCTGTTTCCAACAAACTATCCAGCAGTACATTCCCAATCCTAAGCATTCACATTGCATAACCAAACCTTTTGTCATGGCCCTTTAACTCTTTATGCTTATTAACTGAGGCAGGAGGCCTGAGTTCTAGTCCCATTTGCTCCAAAGGTATGTAATAACATCTCTGAACAGGTTGATTCGGAAATATCTAAATCTGCCTACTGGTTGATAACTCTTCAGCTATTGGAAAGAGCTTTTCATTGTTTACTTGATTTAAACCTTTCATAATTGTAAACACCTTTATCAAGTTACCTTTTAGTCTGCTGACTAGCCCTGAATGCACTGTTGAGTGGCTGCATGCCACAGCAGTAGCCCACATTCACACAAGGTCACCAGAACTTACCTTTCAAAGAGGAGGTGAATTTTGGCTGTAACAGGAGCTGAAGTTTGGAGTGATATTCGAAAAGCATCAACAATGATCTGGAATGGTGAGTGTACACACCACCTCTCACAACCACCACCACCACCAGCCTCCCCCTCACCCCCTCCTCGCACCACCACCACCAGCA
Organism: Ginglymostoma cirratum; assembly: GCA_024137785.1. NCBI lineage: Eukaryota > Metazoa > Chordata > Chondrichthyes > Orectolobiformes > Ginglymostomatidae > Ginglymostoma > Ginglymostoma cirratum. The sequence continues at coordinate 3,176,386 of JAHRHZ010000289.1, read as the reverse complement.
TAATGTTATTGGATTACATGCTGGATTTGCTGGTCATATTTGCTGCAAGAGGTCAATGGGGGTAGAGAAGTGTTCTCTTCCCTCAGAGAGCTTGGAGCTATGAGGAAGGTTTTATAGCATAATTTTCCAGCGGTCAGTATTACAACCTTTGCTTTTGACAATCTAGATCTTTGTGTGCAGGGGACAGTTTCAAAGTATATAGCCATACAAAACTCACGAGGTTTGTTAAGTGTGTGCAGCAAAGTATAAAATTTCAAGTGGCATTGACGAGCTCGTGGAGTGGAAGTTCAATGTGGAGAAGTATGAAATGATACAAAGAACATGGAGGGACAGTATAGATTGCATATCCTTTAACTGCATGTCCAAAATCTGAATCCACCCTCATGTCAATTTGTGTGGGAAATCTGTGATCTGAATACACCAGGACCAAGTTGACTGTTCCTGGCCTGTTTCTGCTGGCCAGGATGAGAACCTCAGTATTCATCCCCCTGAGAAAACTTTTCCAAAACCATTGAGATCCACCAAATAATTACATTAGCAATCCCAAAAAAAACCCACCAGGGTCAGTGTCAGGGTATTTGTTTTCACTACTACACAGGCAGAATGATGCTGCTGGCATGCAGACTGTCAGTGCCTGGCTGGGTAACAACTGAGTTGTGTACCCAGACCTTTGATCATGTTGAGTTAACGGCAAGTTACTTGCCAACCCCATTTTACCATTGGCTGTTCCCTTCAACTATGACTTGCTCATTGCCTGTCTCCCACATGTTTTTACATGGCCAGCTGTCCCACATCTGAGTGGAAATTATACTTCTGGTTCTGCAACTGAGTCCACAGCTGCTGCAGCAGGATTATCTCCATAGTTTTGAAATGCTTATTTTAAGGAGGCTTTTAGCTTAGCTCAGGCCTAAGAGGACACAACAAAGACAAGTAACAAAGGGTAGGAAATGTGAAACTGTTAAAGGGGGAGTAGTGGTTGAAGTCACTGATATCATCATCATGTGAGTCATTCACAGACAGCCCAATCAAAGATAAACAGTGTTAGTTGTTATCTTCCTCTTCTACATCGTCTTTGTCCTGTTCCTAGTCTTAGCTGATTACCCCATAGTCCATGGCAATGACAATGCCTTCATGGTAGAGATATTGTGTAGAAACAGTCGACCAAGATGAATCTTGACTTGTGCTTTGTCAAATACTACAGAGCACCTCCAAAGCAGTTTCAAGTAGCATAAGCATTGCTTGAGCAGCATTGGGCTGGCTGCACTGTTCCTGGGGCAGCCTGAATTTTGTTATAAGCATGTTGCTGTGTGTGAGTGGGTATGAGAGCATGGGTCTCGCCTTGAACATCCACAAGATGAAGGTCCTCCACCAATCTGGCGCAGCATTGTGGAGCTAACCTCCAATCGTCAAGGTCCACAGGAAGATCTTAGAGAACGTTGACCATTTCCAATACCTTGGATGTGTCTTGTTGGCCAAAGGAGCAATTAATGAAGACATCCAGCATCACCTCCAGTGTGCTAGTGCAGCCTTCGGCCACCAGAGGAAAAGGGTGTTCAAGGGCAACAACATCAGATCCGACAACGAGATCATAGTTTTCAGAGCTGTGATAGTCCCCATCCTCCTGTATGGCTCTGAGATGTGAACTGTCTACAGCAGACTCCACAGGCACTGGAGAAGTACCACCAATGCTGCCTGTGAAAGGTCCTACGAATCCGCTGGGAAGAAAGACACACCAACACCAGTGTCCTCAACTAGGCCACATCTCTAGCATGGAGGCGCTAACTACCCTTGATCAGCTGCAGTGGGCTGGGTACATCGTCCACACGACAGACATGAAAATCCCCAAGAATGGTGCTCTACTCAGAGCTCCGAAACAGCAGGTGAACCCCAGATGGACAGACGAAGCACTTCAATGATACCCTCAAGGCCTCACTGGCAAAGTGTAGCATTCCCATAGATACCTGGGAATCACCGATCCAAAAACGCCCATATGGATGATGAGCATCCAGGAGGCGTCAAGCACCTCAAGACTAGCCATCAGGAAAAAGCAGAATAACAAGCATGGGGCTGGATGAACACAGCAGGTCAAGCAGCATCATAGGAGCAGGAAAACTTGACGTTTCGGGCCTAAACCCTTCTACGTCAAGTTTTCCTGCTCCTATGATGCTGCTTGACCTGCTGTGTTCATCCAGCCCCATGCTTGTTATCTTGGATTCTCCAGCATCTGCAGTACCTTTTATCTCAGGAAAAAGCAGAAGCCAGACGAAAACAGCGCAAGGAGCATGCTGCCACACCAGTGCCCCATCCACCCTTTCCCATGACCACATTCTGCCCCAAGTGTAACAGAGCCTGCAGTAGTCTCATCGGTCTGCATAGCCACCTATGGACTCACCCTGAGAGTGGTAGAGAGGCATCCTCATCAGCGATGGGCTGCCACTGATGATGATGGGCTGCACACTGGAATCATGAGTCGCATCATCGCCCCCGGTTTGTCACATTGACTCAAAGGCACATGATACAATGCACTGCCATAAACTGAAAGGGTCAAATTGCTGCCAGAATATTATGAATTGGTTTGTATTAAAAAATTGTGAATGATGCACACCAGTTGGTCATAGAGGCAGTCAATTTCTTTCTGGTTGCAGTACATCTCAGAGTTGGCATGTTGTCCCAGAAAACATTGTGTGTGCAGCCAATGATACCCACTGCAATCATCATGAAGCTACAGGTTTAGACTGCTTGATTCTCTGTTCAATGTGACAATGGAATGTATTCAACCCTGAAAGTAGTTGATTACCCCTTTCAGTAATACTGAAAGAGGCACAGCTGGAAACATGCTCAGTTTGATGAGTTTCATGAGGAATAGTAGCTGGAGTGTTGCGTTCCAAAATAACTCAAAATAACATCAAATCAATGTTACATTTATGCCCACTCCCTTGATGCATGTTCCCTGTGCCCAAGCTAATGACTCGCTCAAGCTAGTGTCCAGCAAGGCGCACACCAGAAATGTACAAGCGCACAACAGACAACATTTCAAAAACAGGACAGCAACCACAGAGTCCAAACAATAGGCAGTATGGAGTTGATTGTTACAGACTATGATTGATGTGCTTTGTGACGCACATCATTGGTCTTTGACTTATGCGGATATACATGTTGTTACTGTGACTGCTTCATCTGAGTGATTTAAAATCACCGACGTAAACCTAGCATCTTCTAGCAATGATTTTATGTGAGCCAGCAGGTGGTTTTTCTGAGTGCTGAAAGCTACGTTTGCTATGAGTTGGGGTCCTCTTTAAAGTTGAAAGTCTTTCAGTGTTTCATACTTAGTATTTTCTGTGTCGCCTGAATGTTACAGCAGTAACTGACCTTCTGCAAATGTAAACAGATCCCTAGTATATGAAAACAGTGAAATGGTTACAAGGATCACAGAGGCCATTACTCAGGTTAAAGATTTACCAGGCACCACACTACTCTATTAGTTTTGAAAAAACCTTTTTCCTCATTGAATCCCTACAGTGTGGAAACAGGCTCTTTGGCCCAACAAGTTCATACCGACCCTCAAAGCATCCCACCGACACCCACCTAATCTACACATCCCTGCAATTTAGCATGGCCAATCCACCTAGCTTGCACATCTTTGGACTGTAGGAGGAAACCAGAGCACACCCACGCAGAATGTGCAAACTCCACACAGACAGTTGCCCAGGGGTAGAATTGAACCTGGGTCTCTGGTGCTGTGAGGCAGCAGTGCTAACCACTGAGCCACCATAGAAGGAATGAAAGCTTATCTTTCAGTGGAGGTGTGAAAGTGAACAACGGTCATGAAACGATGCTAATGGTCTTTGGCTGGCAGGGTTTAGGCAGATGATTGACCTAGTATAGATGGTCAGCTCCCAAAATAAGGCATAGCAACAGGGATAGGTGTCAAGAAATGATTATATGATTGAAAGGATTCAGGGAAATGAGCTACCATCTTCTTAAGAGAACAATCAGAGATCCCCTACATCAGCCCAAGGGAAGAAGAAAGACAAAGAACCACTTCAAAACCATCATGACCACTCCTCCATTCTACAGAACAGCTACAGGATTAGTGAAAGGTCCTCATCTGTCACAGTTGTATACCTCCTTTGCCTTATAACTGATATAACATATATAAGCTGCTGCTTCTTAATGAACTCAATAAAAAATTTTCTTGCTTCCTCTGGGACCAGACAATCCATCCCATTCTGTGAAATCTGTATTTGTAGGAGTAATTGAAATGGTGTAGATAGATGCAAAAGTCCTGTATGGATTTTGTGAGCTAACACTATAAGATGGACCGGCATGTGAACAGGACTGACGCCAACATTCATGCACCTCATTTTTTTATCTTGACTGACTATTCCCAACATCCTGAGCATGTCCAAGATACCAGAGCATGTCTCTGTCCCTCCTCCATTCCCCTGAGTCCACCCGGCAGCGCCACCATCCTACTACCAGCTCTCTGGTCCCCCGAGCTTCTGTGCAAGCTGCCATTCTCTTGCCCAAACTCACCCCCTCCACCCCACTTGTGCTGCAGAGTTCAACAAGGAGAGCCAATGACCTCAGACACAATTGCACACCACATTTGTTGCATGTCACCTTGGCTATTGGATGGGAAGGATATATAGGAAGGATGGAAAGGATATTATTAAGGATTGTTACAGGAAGGATATTACTAAGTGGGACAGGTTTCAGAAGAGATTTACCAGGATGTTGCCAGGAATGAAGGCCTTGAGTAATAAGGAGAGGCTGGATAGGCTGGGACTTTTTTCGCTCAGCATTGGAGGTTGAAGGATGACATTATAGAAGTTTATAATATCATGAGGGGCATAGGTAAGGTGAATAGCAGCTGTCTTTTCCCTAGGATGGGGAATTTCAAGAACAGGGGGCATATTTTTAAGGTGAGAGGAGAAAGATTTAAAAATTACATGAGGGGCATTATTTTTACACCAAGAGTGGCTTGTGCATGGAATGAACTTCCAGAGGAAGTGGTGAATGCGGTACAGTTGCAACAATTAAAAGACATTTAGGTAAGCACATGAATAAGGAATACTTGGAGGGATTTGGGCCAAGTGCTGGCAGATGGGACTAGTTTAATTTGGGATTATGGTCAGCATTGACTGGTTGGACTAAAGGCTCTGTTTCTGTGTTGTATGACTATGACTCTTAACATCATGTGGGTGCCAGCAATTCTTGGGGACCGCTTTGCAGAACACCTGCGCTCAGTTTGCACTAAACAACTGCACCTCCCAGTCGTGAACCATTTCAACTCCCCCTCCCATTCCTCAGATGACATGTCCATCCTGGGCCTCCTGCAGTGCCACAACGATGCCACCCGAAGGTTGCAGGAACTGCAACTTATATTCCGCTTGGGAACCCTGCAGCCCAATGGAATAAATGTGGACTTCACATGCTTCAAAATCTCCCCTTCCCCCGACCGCATCCCAAAACCAGCCCAGCTCGTCCCTGCCTCCCTAACCTGTCTTTCCTCCCACCTATCCCCTCCTCCCACCTCAAGCCCCATCCCCATCTCCTACCTAGTAACCTCATCCCGCCCCCTTGACTTGTCTGTCCTCCCTGGACTGACCTATCTCCTCCCTAACTCCCCACCTACACTCACTTTTACTGGCTCCTTCCCTGCCTCTTTGACCTGCCCGACTCCTCTCCACCTATCTTCTCCTCTATCCATCTTCTATCCGCCTCCCCCTCTCTCCCTTTTTATTTCAGAACCCCCTTTCCCTTCCCCATTTCTGAAGAAGGGTCTAGGCCCAAAACGTCAGCCTTCCTGCTCCTCCGATGCTGCTTGGCCTGCTGTGTTCATCCAGCTGTACACCTTGTTATCTCAGATTCATGTACACCACTGACTCTATCTTGAAGTTAGGACACAAATAAAAATTGTTTTAGTCTAATGGATACACCTGGCATGCAAATGTATTACAAATGGGAAGCTGCTATAGGTGAGCCCTGATACACTTCAAACATACCACTGATTTACTCTCTGCATTTCAAATTGACAATATGAAATCAAGATTTCAATGCCTGTCCAGTTCATCAGAGTAAGCCACATTTCCCACTCCTGTCGAATTCAGAAAATCCTTCCTTCCCATGAAGTTATGGTGAACGATTGAACAAACCCATGGGGCATTTCAACACCAAAGTTACATTTTCACCAAAGCTATAACAGTTTCAATTCATTCTGTTCATTCCAGTAATACTAAATGTTACATAAGTAGGTATTACATTCTTTTAGAGCTTTACTCAGTATTTCATTTCATCCAGAGCTAAGTAACATTTCTGTAAATAAGTCCAACCCAAGCACCAGATTTCAACTTCATACAAAGATGTCCAAAAAAATCTATGTAGTCATTTAGTTGTAATGCTTCACTGGTATGTGACTTTTTGGAACTTTTAAAGCATTTTTTAAAAGTGAAGGACCTAAAGAGGCAACCATAGAAGGGATCAGAGTTGAAACAACACAGAAAGACGGATTACACAATTTCAATGATATTAACCTTCAGACACTCCTGAGTAAATTGCAGTGAAGGGAGAATGCTGGGTGGGCATGGGAAAAAGCTGCTGGAAACCCTTTGTGTACCATATGGAACAAAGTAGCAATGGCGTTAGGCCAATTTTGTCTCACACCTGCACAATGTCAAATGAAATTTAGTGAGCTGGCAAGATACATACTAGCTTTATTGTTAACCTCCTCTGCATGTAAAACACAGGGATGGGTGGGGAGTGGAGGTGAAGAGAAGAGAGTAAGGTAAATATAAAACAGACAAGTTTCTCACTTTTCTTTCGCTGGCTGCAATATTAAATCGCAAGCATCAAGTCCACAGATTATTTTTTATTCATGCACAGAATGAGGGTATTGCCTTTAGGCAGCATTTATTGCCAATGCCTAATTGCCCAGAGGGCAGTTGAGAATCAACCACATTGCTGTGGGTCTGGAGTCTCATGTAGGCGAGACTAGGTAAGGATGGTAGTTTCCTTAAAGGACGTTAATGAACCACATGGGCTTTTCCAACAATTAGCAATTGATTCATGGTTATGACTAGATTTTTTAAAATTGAATTCAAATTCCACCATCTGCCATGGCAGGATTTGAACCCAGAATGTTATTGTGGCCTCTGGATTAACAACCCATTGATAAAACCACTAGACCATTGCCCCCTCTTGATGGCTTGGTTTATTGGAGCATCAGAGAGCGTTCAAAGAAAAATTTGCCGGTAAACAGACAAAACCCTCTTGAGTGGCCTGTTCAATTCACTTGTGAAAGGTAAGCCACATCTATAGCAAGCAAAGGATGGTCATAGGCATATTGTCAGACTATCCATTAAGTTCCCTGTTAAATTGAGGCAATGAGGCCTCCTAACAGAATTTAATCTGATGAAACAGCATGCAAATCTATGGCTTCCAGATTTGATTGCATCCAATGCAGAAATAAAAATCTTTAAGGTTTGCTAAGCAACTGGGAATCAAAGTCTACAGAAACTTAACATATCAGGAATAACTGATACAGAGCTAAAAAATCACCAAAAGATAAGGACCATATCAGAAAACCAATTCTGAATCCAATGAACCTTATGTATTCATCAACAAGAATTTATGTCATTTAGATAGAAACTTACAGGGCCCATAATCCACTTCATGACTGAATATAAAGAAGAGGACATGTTATGAGATTTTTCGTATGGAGAGCCAGCAAACAGAATGGTGGATTGGTGATTGCATTCACCCTCTTGGAAACTTTTCAGAAAGGCTTGCTATGCAAAGTGAAAACCTCAAGTTTTGAAGAGCTACTGAAGGATGGATATAAGTACTAAGCAAATTTCCCATGTTAACAAAGCTTACAGGTCATAAGTACAAACTTGACATAATTATTATAGCACCCAAATTATGAAGACACGTGGAAGTTATGAGCTTCTGTATGCGGTAAGGAACTGCCCAACTGTCAATCAATTTTGCAAGCCAGGCAACAATAAAGGCTACTAGGGAAAGTAGTGCACCAGAGCAAAGGCTGATGCAGCTGTGACGAATTTTGCATTGACCAAAACACACATTACATGAAGAGTACATTCCAGCTACAATATAAACTATTTGGTATCCTGCCAGAAGCATGTACATCTATCGAGCAACAAAACAGAAATCAACAATGCGCACAATGAAACAAAGAGTGGCTGACATGTTTCACACTGTCAATCTCAGAGAAAACGTCGATATTATCACACCATCTGAACTGCTGACAAAAATTCAAATTACGTTACCTCAGAAAGCTGGTGACTAATTGTTATGGGTTAAGTATCACAGTCGCAAATTCTGAAAAAAATGAGTACCTGCAGACATGGTCAACTATGACAAGACATACAGCTGTAAATCTTTCAGCATACAATGGTTTGCCGATTCTGTGTGCAGGATTAATAGTGCTGCAGTGCAAGAACAATAAACCTTCCTGTATATTACAGACATCATACATTGTAGGCACTGTTGGACCAGCAATTGCAGATATACAACTATGTTGTAACTTCACACTAATCAAGATTCCAATAGACAAAATTGAGACAATTAGACAGTTACTAGGACAGGTTACGAAGGAGAAAATATATTGGACCAATGGAAGAGTAAAACAACTTTGATAAAATAAGAAGAATACAGGGTACAAAAGCTGCAAAAGAAGCTGGAAGCTCTTAAGAAATGAAACAGTAATTGCCAAGAAGTTATGATCTACATAAAAGAGCTGGAGATCTGTCAATCTGGTGAAAAACTTGGTGTGGTACATTAGGATAAGCAAATTCTGGAACAAGGACTACATTCCACAAAAGAAAAACCTGACAAACAGATTAGAAGTGCAGACAATGTCACAGATTAATGTGGAAATCAACAGTGTCTCCAGACAATCTCACCATCATAAGATCTGTGGAGACAATGTAGAGTCTCATATGCTCACTTGTTATTGCAGACAAACTTTATTTTGGAAAGGTGGGAGATATTGTATGCATTCTTTGCCTTTAAGAAAGTTCCTCTTTAAAGACTCCATGTACTGTGTGTATAAAATGTTGCAGTTCCTTTTAGCAGTTATCCTTTTATGGTTTGCAAACTCCTTACATAGAAACGTGTTGATTCCTACTTCATGAACTGTAATCCATTTTACAGTTTTAAATAAACAGTCCCGCAAGGTTAATCAGTCTCTGATTGATTATTATGATTAATATGATAGGCTTTCCATGCAGGTTTGTGAAATGCTTATAAATTAAGTTTGAAATGTGGTCACATTATTAAGGCAAACACTATATTCAACTACTACACAGCAAGATTCCACAAGTAGAAGATGAGACAGACAGCTCTCCTTCCTGGCATAGATTGAAAGATACATATTTGCAGAGGTACCATGAACATCGTCTTGCATGTCATCCTAACAGGCAAACAAGGCCTCAAACAGCACGAGTGCAAGATACGACACCTCTGCTATTGCATCATATTATCACTGCTGCAATGAAATACCAGCTTCCATTAAGCTCAAGGTCTCAAGTGGAATTTAAGACTGCAGCTTTTAATCATTAAGGAAAAGAAATAACTGGTAGTGCAAAATCAATTTGGCTTCATCACTTATAAAAATAACAACCACTTAACGTCTATAGAGAAGGATATCTAACAATTAGTAAACCTAAACTTGGAAGAAAATTTGTAATATAACTTTAATCTACCAGCACATCCTTTCTAGCCTCAGCATTATTAAAGAGTTAAGAGAAGGCTGTCACATTTATCTCAAGCATCAGTAACTCAAGGTTACACAGCCAAGTACGATCAGGGCCTGCCTCCCTTTAGAAACATGCCAAGTTTTTCACCTATTTCCAGGACAGATCAAAATTCTATACGTTTTATAATTATGTCTTGACGAGTCATGCAAGTAGAACTGATCTAGCTGTGTTTTCTGCAGCAATGTAAATGATATTAAATTATTTTGTTACCTATGGGAAAAACAGGACAACCATTATTACATTAATCTAGCTGAACACCAAGTAATCATTTGTCTTTAAAATTACATCTTGTTTATCAATTAGCAATGTAGATCTTCACCAACAATGACAACAGGTTAGTAGATTCACAAATGTACACCAATATGCTATAAAGTATTAAAAATAGAAATAAGTAAGTATATTAATATAAATTATGCATTGCAGAAATATTGCTAATATTTGGAGTTTCTGATTTGATATATAACAGATCTCTCCAACTGTCATAACAAGTGGATATAGAAACAATCTTACTGAGTGTAACTTTAACATTCTGCTTCAGATAAACAATTAACGAACAGTCAACATATAGCCTAACATCATATCTTCTAACCAATGTTCTGTGTTGAACTTTCTTTTAGCATGCTTTACAGTTGCTTCAAACAGGTATCTATGAATGAAGGTCATTCTTATTCACCTTCGAGGAGGAACAATCAAAAGAATGAGATGAATATATTGCAACTAACTGCTGATGTAGAAAATCTCCTAAGATACTTTATTAACTGCTTCCATGTTATGCAATTCTCAGTTTTATATTCATAGTGCATGTTGCAATTGCAGTGAGGGGAAACCATTGACTAACTTCAACCGTATCTTTCATAACAGAAATAGAAAGTGAATTACAAAGCAATGTCAAGTAAAAAAATGGTTTGATCTGGTAGGTGGATAAATCATAAATGAATCATCCCGGATGTTATTTATAATTGTACAATAGATGTGGAGTATATAGTTGAAATTGTGGGAAAGACAATGATTACAAAGCATAGAGAAAAAAAGCAATCTGAGTTCTATCTGTCAATATTACTCTGAAGATATTTTGTTTCGATATTTATATTAGTGTGAGGTTTCTCAATGTAAACATTCAGTATAAACATTGGTTGTCATCATGGCTCAGTGGTTGGGACAGCTGCCTCACAGTGCCAGGGACCCGTGTTCAACTCCACCCTCAGGCAACTGTGGATTGCACACATTCTCCCAATACCTGCATAGGTTTCCTTCCACAGTCCAAAGATGTGCAGGTTAGGTCGATTGGCCATGCTAAATTGCCTATTGCATCCAGGAACGTGCAGGCTAGGTGATTAGCCAAATGAAATGCAGGGTTACTGAGATGGTCTTCAGAGGGTCAGTGTAGACTCGATGGGTCAAATCGCCTGCTTCCATACTGTATGGATTCTATAAACAATTGGGTACTGTTTTAAAATGGACAAGGAAATTAAATGGAATGAAAGGGGAATGGTGTAATAATAAATACAGCAAATATTCAGCAAGTCATGCAGCCTTTATGCTGAGACACAAAGTTAACAGTTTAAATTTTCTCCAAGTTGGAATGACTTGTAATCCCTTTAAAAATTGCAGGCAGGTCTTTATTCTGTGATTCCTGACCCCATTCCCAGGGTTTACGACTTTCAGGAGTGTCTCTTAAGTGTGCTGGTTCAGCTTGCAAGTCCACACTCTGCATCGTGATCTGGTCAGCTATATTGTATGGATAGCCATTTTTCAGTAGCCAGTTTCTCAAAGCTTCTCAAGTTTTTCAATCCACAGGTTGCATCAGGGAACGTTTGAAAGGCTGCCTCATAATCCTAATAGTAGGATAAGCCTTCACCCATCCCTTGTGGACCCTTAGACTCCCCACGGCATACTATAGCATTTTCATACTCATTAGTAAAGTCACAGGTAGACACGATGGTGAAGGAGGCTGTTGGCATGCTTGCTTTCATCGGTCAGAACATTGAGTATGGGAGTTAAGATGCCTTGTTGCAGCTATACAAGAATTTGTTAAGGCCACATTTGGTGTACTAGGTGCAGTTCTGGTCACCCTATTATAGAAAGGATATTATTATCTAGAAAGGGTGAAGAAAACATTTACTAGGGCGCTATCTGGATTGGAAAGGTTTGAGTTATAAGTAAGGACTAGTTAGGCTTTGATTTTTTCCCCTGGAGACTGAGGGGCAACCTTATAGAGATCCATAAAATCATGAGAGGCATAGATAAGGTAGATAGTCAACAGCTTTTCCCCACGGTAGGGGAGCGTAAAACTAGAGGGCATAGATTTAAGGTGAGAGGGCAGAAATACAAAAGGATCCAGAGGGGCAATTTTTTTCACATTTCACAATTTCTGTGTCTCGAACAGGCTGCCAGAATTAGTGGTTGAATTGAGTACAATTTCATCATTTAAGAAATATTTGGACAGGTGCATGGATGGAATAGGTGTGGAGGTATATGGACCAAACACAGCCAAATGGCGCTAGTTTAATTGTGAGAACTGAGCAGTATGGACAAATTAGGCCAAAGGACTATTTACATGTTATAAACCTCTATGACTATGACACACTGTACACTGTACAGAATAAATTACCCCTATTATTGATAGGAAGATGTGTTAAAAATAAACTTCAAACCAGTAATTCATTCATTACTGCCCACTTTGTATAAAGAACACCTTCTATTACTACAAACTAACATAATGTTAATCACCCATATACTTTAAAGTATTAATTGCTGAATTAGAAACACTTCAAACCTCTAATCTTGAATGAATAAACATTTGTGCAAGCTACATTAGAGATCAGAGAGCTAGACCTCTTAATCAAGCAATGTTTTCCCTGGGATGGAACCTATTTTTTTCCATCACAACCGGACCCAGGACACCCAGCACTAAGGCAACTCTTTTAAACAAGGCAAAGCAAATATCTGGAATTAGGAACAAAAGTAAACAAGGGTTATAATCTCTGGATTATTACCCAAGCCACATGCAAATTGACATAGAGATAAAAAAGTTAGGGAAGTAAATGCATGTCTAAAGGAGTGAAGGCTTTCATTTCATGAACATTGGCATCAGTATTAGGGCAAGATTGGGCAGTACCTTTGGTACTTGCTCCACCTGAAATAATCTAGGATCAATGTCCTAGTGGAAAGGCTATATAGGATTGTCACAACAACTTTAAACTAGTAAGTGGAGGGAAGAGCTCAGGGGAAGTCAATACAGTTTGAAAATCAAGTAACATGACAGAGAATAAAGAAATAGCTGGGAATCCTACCTCAGGGATGGCAGAGAATGGGAAAACTATGACAAGTGTATCAATTATATTGATAGAGAGAAATAATAAACAGGTGAATAGAGCATCAATGATGAGGGACAGGTTACAGTGTATGTCCCAAATAGGAGTTCTTTATACAGATACATAGAGCGTAAAGAATAAATTAAATAAGCTGCAAGCACAAATTCAAATTGAAGACCATGATATCGTAGCCATTGCTGGGATACAGCTGTAGGATGGTCAGGATTGGGATTTAAATATATCAGGACAGACAGGAAAAATGGCAGAGGAGGAGGAGTGGATTTACTGATTAGAAACAAAATTACTTCAAAGGTGAGGGAGGATATAATGATGGGGAAAAGCATTCAGTTGAGACTGGGTGAAAATGAGGAACAGTACAGAATCTAAAACTGAAATAGGTTTTGTGTACAGACCCCCTGATAACAGCCTGAAGTGCTTGATTGTATTAATGTAAAAATTAGGCAAGTGTGTAGCAAAGCCAGTGCAGGGATTTAACTTTAATATAGATTGGGGAGGTAGACAGGCACCTGTCTGAAAGATAGTGAATTTCTGGACTTTGTCTGGGATAATTTCCTACAGCAATTTGTCCTGGTTGCAACAACGGTACAAGCAAAAACAAAAATAAAGATTATTGGCCAGAAGAAATAGCAACACATTTGGAAAGTTATAATCCAATCAAGCAACGCTCAGCATAGATTCATGAAAGGGAAATCATGTATGACAAATTTATTAGAGGTTTTTCAAGGGAATGTCAGCCAGAGTGGATACAGGGGAACCAGTAGATTTGTTGCATTTGGACTTCCAAAAGGCGTTTGACCAGGTACCTTCCAAAAGGTTAAGTTAAAGGATAAGAACCCATGTGTTGGAAGTAGTATATGAGCATGAGAATTGGCTAATGGGCAGGAAATAGCAAGTCGGGATAAAGGGTTCTTTTTCAGGTTGATAACCTGGGTCTGGTCGGATTCCACAGGGATCAGTGCTAGAATCAATGTTTACAACATACATTAATAACTTGGAGGAAGGATGTGAATGTACTGTAGCCACATTTGCAGACAATACAAATAGTGGAAATGCAAGATGCAAGAAGGATACAAACAGTTTATAGTAAGGTATTGATAGGTTAGGGAATAGGGAAAAATTTGGCAAATGGGAGAATAATGTGGGAAAATGTACTGTTTGTTTTGCAATCGGAGAACAAAAGAATAGTTATTCAAATGGAGAAAAATTGCAGCAATAGACTTGTAGGTATATGTGCATGTAGGTGCAGCAGGCAATCAGGAAGCCTAATAGAATGTTGGCCCCTATTTGAAGTGAGTTGGAGTACAAGAGTAGGGAAGTCTTACTGCAACTATACAAGGTGCAGGTGAGACCACATCTGGAGTAAAGTGAGCAGTTTTGGTTCTCTCACCTAAGGAAAGTTAATATTTATTGGAGGCAGGTCAGAGAAGGTTCACTAGGATGGCCTCAGGTATGGAGGGATTGTCTTACAAGCAAAAGCTAAACAGGTTGGGACTTTACTCATTGGAGTTTAGAGATACGCAGGAGCCTTAATGGGCTTGACAAGGTAAATGCTGAGAGGATGTTTCCCTCTTGGGAGTCTGGGATCAGGGGACATGGTCTCAGAATAAAAGGGTGCCATTTAAGATAGAGTTGAGGAAGGCCTTTTGAAGGTTGTGTGTCACTGGAACTCTCTGCCACAAAGCTATTGGACAGTGTCCTTGTGTATGTTTAAAGCTGAGAGGTGTTCTTGATCAGTAGGGGAATCAAAGGTTATGTATAAAAGACAGGGAAGTGGATATAATTAGCCATGATCCTATTCCATGATCCATGATCATATACAGCAGCACAGTGGCTCAGTGGTTAGCACTGCTGCCTCACAGCACCATGGATCCGGGTTTGATTCCACCCTTGGGTGACTGTCTGTGTGGAATTTGCACATTCTCGCTGTGTCTGCATGGATTTCCTCTGTGTGCCCTGGATTCCTCCCACAGCCCAAAGATATGCAGGGTAGATGGATTGGCTGTGCTAAATTGCCTCTATTGTTCAGGGATGTGAAGATTAGGTGGGTTATTGGGGGATGGCTCCGAATGGGATGTTCTGAAGTTCAGAGTGGGCTTGTTGGGCTGAAGGGCCTGTTTCCACACTGTGGGGATTCTATGAAAAGCCCAGTAGGTCTGGCAGCATCTGTGGAGAGCAATCAGAGTTAACATTTTGGGGAGTGACCCCTCCTCAGAACAGGACAAGCAATATTGGATTGAGAAATGTTGAAGGAGCTGGATTCAATTATTAACTTAATTGTGCATGAGCGTTTGTCAGATAGTGATCATAACATGATTGAGTTCAATGTAGAATTTGAAAACAAATCAGCGACTAGAGTTTTAGATTTAGGAGGGACAAACTTTAATGAGATGAGACAGAGACTGTCCACTGTAAGCTGGGAAGATCTGCTCATGGGTAGAACAACCGAAGGACAATGGAGGATGTTTAAAGAAACATTTAACACAATTCAAAATCAGTTTATATTCCTGAGAGAAAAACACTCTACTTAGAGAGAAAAACATCCAGAGAGAAAAGGGACGGCATATAACTAAAAGAAACGGCTTACAAAAATCTAAAAAAAAAGCACAGATCCTGTTGAAAGGAGAAGTTACGAAGACCACCAAAGAGTTACAAAGCAGCTTATAAGATCTACTAAAAGGGATTACGAAAGAAAACATGCCATGGGTCTCAAAATCAATTAGAAGAAATTTTATACTTCCATAAAATGAAAGTGGATGGTCAGGAGCAATGTTGGCCCACTAAAGACTGAAAGTGTAGATATTGTCAATAACAATGGGGCAAATGGCAGATATCTTGAACCATTACTTTGCTTCAGTATTCACAGTAGAACAGGAGGATAACTTGCCTGAAGTCCCAAGGAAATTAGTAGTGGATTGGGAACAGAGACTGAATAACATTGATGAAAGTAAAACATTAGTAATGAGAAAATTAATGGAATTAAAGAGTGAAAATTCCTGTGATCTGAAAGTTTCCATTTACAGATGTTAAAGGAAGTAACGGAACATATCTTAGATGCACTAACTATCATGTTTCAGAGTTTCCTAGATACAGGAGTCATCCCTCTGGATTGGAAAATTGGTCATGTTGCTCCACCTTTTAGGAAGGGCTATAGAAGAAAACCAAGAAGTAAAGACCTGTCAGGCTAACATCTGTGGTGGGGAAATTGTTGGAGTTAAAATCAAGGATGTGGTAACTGAATACCTTGAAAATTTTCAATTAATCAGGGAGAACCCACGTGGCTTCGCAAGAGGTGAGACATGCCTGACAAATCTCACTGAATTTTTTGGAAAGGTGACTGAGGTAGTGGACAAGGAAATGTCTATGAATGTCATTTATAGGTGCTTTAAGAAGACATTTGATAAAGTCCCACATAAGAGACTGTTAACTAAGGTAGAAGCTCATGGAATTGAGGGCAGATTGTTGAGACTGCTGTGAAATTAGTTGAGTGGCAGGCAACAGTAATTAGGGATAGTAGGAACTGCCAATGCTGGAGTCTGAGATAACAAAGTGTGGAGCTGGATGAATACAGCAGGCCAGGCAGCGTCAGAGGAGCAGGAAAGCTGGCAGAATGTGACCCATCATGTCCCATAAGGATCTATGTTAGAGCCTCAATTACTCATTATTTGTTAATGACTTGGATAATTGAATAGACAGTAATATATCTAAATATGATGATGCACAAAGTTAGGTGGCATTATAGACAATGCAGATAAGGCATAAAATTGCAAAGGGATATTGTTAGAGTAAGTGAATGGGCAAAATTGTGGCAGGTCGAGTTCAATGTAAGCAAGTGCGAGGTTGTCCATTTTGGATAGAAAAGAAAAGATCAGAGTACATTCTAGATGAAATGCAGTTAAATACAATGGATATCCAAAGAGACTTGGCAGTTTAGGTGAACAAATCTTCAAAATGTCATGGACAGATGCTGAAATATTCAAGAAATCCAGTAGAATGCTAGGTTTTATTTCTAGTGGACTAGATTACAAAGATACGGAAGTTATGCCATAGTTATACAAAACCCTGATTAGACCCTACTTGGAGTACTGTGAGCAAAGCTGAGCACCATATTGTTGTAGCCACTGTGTTTATATGATGAGTCCAGTTGAATTTCTGGTCAATGGTAACCCCAATGATGTTGAGGGCATCAGTAATGGTAACATTGAATATCAAGTGATGGTGATTCGATTGTCTCTTATTGGAGAAGGTCATTGCCTGGCAGTTGTGTGGCATGAATGTTCCTTGTCACTTGTCAGCCCGGGCCTGGATATTGGCGACATCTTGTCGCATTTGAACACGGACTGCTTCAGTGTCTGTGAATTCGAGATAGGGGCCATTGTCTGAGAATTAGGGCAAGACTGTTCAGGAGAGATGTTAGGAAACATTTTTACACACAAAGGCTGGTAAAGATTTGGAACTCTCTTCCACAAACAGCAGTAGTTTGGATCAGATTTACATTTTTAATCCAAAATATATGTTTTTGTTTAGCAAAGGTAGTAAGGAATATAAGCCTAAGGCAGGGATGGGGAGTTAGGTCACAGATAGCCATGATCTCATTGAATGGTGGAGTAGCTCAAGGGGCTGAATGGTCTGTTCCGTTCCTATGTTCCTATTTGTCTCACAGCCTATCCTGGCACCTGGCAGTCTCTGTGGCTGCTGCCAATCTCCTTCCTGGGTAAGTTGAGTTATTTGCATCATGTGTCTGTTCCATGGCAATGAAAATTGAGCTTTTGGAGCCTCTTTCCCTGATGTAGGTGCACAAAACAGGGAATTTTACCTACTCCCGCAAACCACCTGGGAGATGAAAATCCCAGCCCATGTTTCAAGCTGATGGTTACTCTTCATCAGTACATTAACATCAGCATGATAACTTAACTCATTCCTTTTTCAGATGCTGAATGTTTAGAATTTCCTTTTTCGTCAAATTGTAATTTTTAATTCATTTATTCATGGGATGTAAGCATCACTGGCCAGTTCAACATTTGTTGCCCATCCCTAACTGCCATCAAACACATTGCTATGGGTCTGGAGTCACAGGTAGGCCAGAAAGTAAAGATGGCAGTTTCCTTCCCTAAAGCGCATAAGTGACCAGATGGGTTTTTCCAAAAATTTACATCAGTTTCATGGTCAACATGAGACTCATAACTCCAAATTATTAGTCAAATCCAAATTTCACCACCTGTCATGGTGAAATTCAAACCCCGGTCCCTAAATCAATACAAGCATCTGTGGATTAATAGTCTTGTGATGAAACCACTGGGTAGTGCCTCCCCTCTAAGTTGCATTGACAGGCAATAGTCTTTTTTTTTGATGGGCTAATATTTAGTAATCATAAATATGTTCTTGAATAATATAGACTAAGCTTTTGTTATTGACTGTCCATAACATCAGTTTATTAAAATAATATAGAATTGTTGTCACAGTGTTATACTTTAAAATTCATGTTAAACTCTAAAGATATGTATTGTGAATTACTTCCCAATTTTTGGATGAATGGGAATAAAAGGTTATGTTTATAACAAATTGACAAAAAATTGATATAACAAATTAACTAATTCTCCTAAAGCTGATAATGATTGAAGCTAGATATTTGAAGTTAAATTAGTAGTTTTTCTGTGATCTGTTGAATTTCTTACAAACAGTAGTCAGGTGCCATCAAATCAATTCCACTTAGCAAGTTGCTAAACTGCAAACTCAGTGTGCAGTTTACACAGGCTCTGCAGCCCACACAAACCTACATTATTAACATGAGTTAACATGTGTCCCTTAATATGCTGTCATGGAATAATTTATGGAATACCTCATTGTCCTGATCCCAAGCATCAGGCTCAAAGCTGTTTAGCTGAATGGTAGAAATGAAATCATTGTTTTAGATTCCTAGTTTTGGGCTGATAATCAAATTTATCACTAAATCACTGAAGCAGAATGGCACGTTAGACATTATTTTGTTAACATTTCTGATTTCCACTAAGAAGGTGTACCAAAGTTTTTGTTTAATCTCTAAAAATGATTCCTACAAATACAGGTTGAATAAAAGTGAAATTCAGCTGTGTTCTGGAAGAAAAACAAATGTCAGTCTTTTTAAAAATCTAAAATAAGTGCAAAATAGTGAAAAGCGGATAGCTTTGAAATCATGACAAAGCTATATTTAAAAATGGGAAATATTTCATTTCCCTATTTCATGGAAGAAATCTTGAATATTTTCCTAATGTCCACATGTCACATAGAATTTATGTACTCTTAAAAGGTTTGTTTCCAGCACGACATATTCTCCTGGGAGAAATGAACAAACTTCCGATAAAGGATCCATGAAATAAGTCATGTTGTACAGTGATTGATGATGCCGGGGGAGTTTTATGGTCAGGTTCATAGTTGGAGCTTTTGACCGTAGACACACGAAGGTTTTCATTATGCTTTTCATTTAGAATAAGCTCTCAGTACTTTTCATGGTTGGGTAACAAAAATAAATCCATTCCCGATCATTTAAATTAAAAGCAAGCTGTGTGGATGATTACAAAAATCCATCATGGATGAGAATCTATTAAAAAAATTTGGAACATTAAGGATGGTGAAAAGCAACAAAAATCAAAAGCAAATAGATATAAAATAAAACTATAATAAATTTTAAATAGTGAAAAACCAATACCATGTCAGAAAATAAAAGATTGAAAATGAGGGGACAGAAACCAAATTGGTTAGCCCCTGAAAATGGACACGGGGATCTAGCTACATGACAATCTTACACTTGTTCAATATAAACAAAAGGCAGTAAACCAGCTTCATGCCTGACCTGCTCATTTGTATAATTTGTATAATTGTACAACTGGGGTAAGGACATGGGAGAAGGTGCCCCAATCTCTAAAAGTTTTGAACTCAATATTGAGTCCAGAGGCTGTAGAGTTCCCATGTGGAAAATGAGGTGCTGTTCTTCCAGCTTCCAACTGAGGATTCCCCAGCACCATAACTGACAGGGCTCTCAGCCAGGTCCAACCCGTCTCCTGCACTTCAGCTCCAACCTCCTCAATTCCCTCCTACAACAGCAATAGTGTCCCTCTTGTCCTATCTACAATCCCTCCAGCGTCCACATCCAGAGGATAATCAGCCACCATTTCTGCCAACTCATGAGGGATGCCACCACCAGACACATATTTGTCTCTCCTCCCTTTTCAGCCTTCCACAAGGATCATTCCCTCTGGGACATCCTGGTCCACTCCTCCTTCATTCCGATTATGCTCTCGCAGCCCCATGACACCTTACCTGCAACCGTGGAAGGTGTTACACCTGCCGGTTAATTCATCACCCCTCAGTATTCAAGGGCCCAAACATACTTTCCAGGAGAAGCTGTGCTTTACCTGCACTTCACTCAATCTAGTCTACTGCATTCACTGCCCACGATGTGGTGTCCACTACATTGGGGAAATGAAGCATAGTCTTGGTGACTGCTTTGTAGAATATCTACATTCTGTTTGCAAAAAAGACCCTGATCTTGCAGTTGCCTGCCACTTCAACACACCAACTTTTTCCCTAGCCAGCATCTCTGTCTCAGGCTTGCTGCTGTGCACCAGCAAAGCTCAATGCATGCTGGAAGAACAGCACCTCATTTTCCACTTGGGAACTCTACAGCCTTCGTCACTCAATATCAAGTTCAACAATCTTAGGGCTTGAGGCACCTTCTCCCATGTCCTCACCCCAAGCCGCACACACCAGGCCTTGTTATCACCTGGTCTGCTATTACACACTACCCATTGTTAACTACTACTGGTCCCTATTAGTAGCTGTTCATTTTCCTAGGCTGACAGTTATCCACTCCTGTGTCTGTCCAGCTGTTCTTTGCTCTCTTTGGGCTCTATCTCCACCTCTTGTTTACTCCTTATCCGTTTCTCCCACCCTATCTTCTGCATAAAAAACAACTGTTTCCTAGCTACAATCAGTTCTGAAGAAGGGTCACCAACCCTAAAATGTTAACTCTGATTTCTCTCCACAAATGCTGCCAGACCTGCTGAGATTTTCCAGCAATATCTGATATATGAGATGTCATTCATATGGCTGATAACAGCAGGGAAGAAGCTGGTCTTAAATCTGTTGGTACACGTTTGCAAACCTTTATATCTTCTGCCTGATGCAAGAGGGTGTAAGAAAGTATAATTGGAGTGAGGGGGTCATTGATTACGTTGGCTACTTTGCTGAACCAGTGGGTAGTGTAGACGGAGTTAATGGAAGGAAGGCAGGTTTTCGTGATGGACTGGACTGCATTTACATCTGTTGTAATTTCGTGTGGTCTTAGGCAGAGCACTTGCCATACTGAGTTGTGATGCATCCCGGATAGGTTGCTTTCTATGGTGCATCCATAAAAATTAGTGACTGTCATTGTGGAAAAGCCAAATTTTGTTAGCCTTCTGAGGAAGTAGAGGTGTTGGTGCACTTTCTTGATGTGGATGGACCAGGACAGATTGTTGAAGAGAGTTGAATGCTGCAGCAATTGTGGTGGAAGTTACTGGTAGCATTGATGTTGGTAGTGAAAGAGTCTACTTTTGAGATTCTGGCTTTCGTAGGTTGGTTGAAGATCCCTTGTATTTCAACTGATGTGCAACACTTGGATTGAAAGAGTGCCCCCTTCATTTTCCTGCAAGCTAGCTGACTTCTAGCTCTCAGAGTAGATGAGGATCTTTACCTGCAACCCAAAAATAACTGGGGGATAGTTCTTCGAATGTTAACTTCACGGCATTTTGCTGCTTGAATGCAGGCTGGTAGACATCAGATCCTTCAGTCCCACGAGTACACTCCAGTGTCTTTAAAACTAGCTTTTTAACCCTTGCTCTTTCAAGGGAAAATACAAATTGTTTCTGTAGTTTGAGACACAATCCATAGGGACTTGCCTTGGAAATGAGCAGAGGGGCATCAGTCCATTGTTAACTTTGTAGTCACAAGAGATCACAGTCCAGTCAGCTTTAATTTTGTTTGACAATTTTAAGTGCTACCCTCATCCATTCCACACATAATTCTTTGCCAGCTAACATTTGCAGTCATTTTTCCCATAGCAGTCATCACTGAAAAACACACATTTTAGATTTAAGGGTGAAAAATACCTGTTGTGTTCAAGGTTTTTGAGAAGATTTATAGCTCAGGTTTTTAATGCAGTTGTTGACTTACTCGCCAAGCTGGTAAGTTTGCTTACAAAGCCGAGGAAGAACACCTATACAGTGTCTTTAGAAACAACGGTTCCCCAAAAAGCATAGTTCGCCTGTACCTTCACAACAGACCACAACAGGAAGACACAACACAACCAGAGACCTTAGTCACCGTACCATACATTAAGGACATATCTGAAATGATCACCAGATTACGCCGCCCACCCCGCCACCATGCCCACCATCCCCCACCCCCAGGGATCATGCTGGCCCACAAAACGACAGCTATTCACGAGAATAAAGGATCCAACAACCACAACTAACAGATCCAATATTATTTACAAGATACCCTGCAAAGACTGCCAAAACCATAGGGTGACTAAGGTCTCTGGTTGTGTTGTGTCTTCCTGTTGTGGTCTGTTGTGAAGGTACAGGCGAACTATGCTTTTTGGGGAACCGTTGTTTCTAAAGACACTGTATAGGTGTTCTTCCTCGGCTTTGTAAGCAAACTTACCAGCTTGGCGAGTAAGTCAACAACTGCATTAAAACCTGAGCTATAAATCTTCTCAAAAACCTTGAACACAACAGGTATTTTTCACCCTTAAATCTAAAATGTGTGTTTTTCAGTGATGACTGCTATGGGAAAAATGACTGTAAATGTTAGCTGGCAAAGAATTATGTGTGGAATGGATGAGGGTAGCACTTAAAATTGTCAAACAAAATTAAAGCTGACTGGACTGTGATCTCTTGTGACTACAAAGTTAACAATGGACTGATGCCCCTCTGCTCATTTCCAAGGCAAGTCCCTATGGATTGTGTCTCAAACTACAGACACAATTTGTATTTTCCCTTGAAAGAGCAAGGGTTAAAAAGCTAGTTTTAAAGACACTGGAGTGTACTCGTGGGACTGAAGGATCTGATGTCTACCAGCCTGCATTCAAGCAGCAAAATGCCGTGAAGTTAACATTCGAAGAACTATCCCCCAGTTATTTTTGGGTTGCAGGTAAAGATCCTCATCTACTCTGAGAGCTAGAAGTCAGCTAGCTTGCAGGAAAACGAAGGGGGCACTCTCAATCCAAGTGTTGCACATCAGTTGAAATACAAGGGATCTTCAACCAACCTACGAAAGCCAGAATCTCAAAAGTAGACTCTTTCACTACCAACATCAATGCTACCAGTAACTTCCACCGCAATTGCTGCAGCATTCAACTCTCTTCAACAATCTGTCCTGGTCCATCCACATCAAGAAAGTGCACCAACACCTCTACTTCCTCAGAAGGCTAACAAAATTTGGCTTTTCCACAATGACAGTCACTAATTTTTATGGATGCACCATAGAAAGCAACCTATCCGGGATGCATCACAACTCGGTATGGCAAGTGCTCTGCCTAAGACCACACGAAATTACAACAGATGTAAATGCATAGGGCAAACCAGAAGGAAACTAGCCATTAGGATTCACGAACAACAACTAGCTACCAAGAGACATGACCAACTATCACTCATTGCAATACGCACGGACAAAGATGGAAACTGATTCAACTGGGACAACGTAGCCAAATAGGACAAGCCAAGCAAAGATACACATGAGAATTTCTGGAGGCCTGGCACTCAAACCAGTCCTCCATTAACAAACACGTAGAGTTGGACCCCATATACCAACCACTGAGAAACAAATCTGGAAGTGTTGCCACCCACCCCAACAAACTGAGACACATAAATAGCAAGCAGGACAAAACACCAATGCTTCACCAGAAGTGCACTGATGATGTTACCTAGTATGGTTATGTAACATCTGTGAACAAACTTACCAGCTCAGCGAGCAAGTCAACTACATACCTGCTGTGTTTTGAGATATGACATACTATCATAACACCTGCCCCGTAAGATGAATGAAATCTCATACAGACACACACAGACACACACACCCTAGCATGGGCCAATATTATCATTTCAATTTTCAAGTTCTAAACAGGGTATCTGCAATTACATTTAATTTCTCACCAATATGGATGCCTTTGAAGTGCTTTGATCAGAGGAACAAGCTCCAACTGAATAATCTGGAATTTGGATCTTAAAGTGTTCCTGTAAAGTCAATAGATTGTGATCATTATATATTGTCTCAGTTTCCATTTTAGACATCGGTCTCAGATTTGATAAGGTGACACATCAAAAGTTATTCCAGAAAATGAAACTTGTGCTGCTGGGTGTGTGTGTGTGTGTGTGTGTGTGTGTTGTGGGGGTGGACACGCTTCCATGAATAGAAGATTGACTGGCTAACAGGAAGCAGAGAGTGGAATAAAATGGTCTTTTTCAGCTGACAGGATGTCATGTGCAGGCGCCTCAGTCCTATACAATTTACAGAAATGGATTTAGATGAAAAGAATAAAACTATGCTAGCTCAATAAGTTGATGACACAAAGATAAGTCAGAAAATCAGTTGTGAAGAGGACTCAAGGTGCCTACAAAGGGAGATAGACCGGTTACGTCAGTAGGCCAAGATCTAGCAAATGGAGTATAATGTGAAAAGTGTGAAATTGTCTATTTTGGAAGAAAGTACACAAAAAAAACTACGTAAATAATGAGAGGCTGCAGAGCTTTGAGAAGCAGGGAGTATCTGGATGTTTTGGTGTATGAATCACAGCAGGTTAGTATGCAGTTGCAACAAGTAATCAGGAAGGCTAGGAGAATGTTATATTTATTGTGAGGGGAATTGATGCAAGTGAATGGAGATAACGCTTAGGTATACATGGCATTGGTGAGAATGCATATGGTCTTTTGTTTACAATGGATGACTAATAGAGTCAAAGAAACCATGTCTGCAGTTTGGTGCATAATCTGTAGGGAATGGCTTGCAGTTGAGTGGGTCATTATCAGTCCTCTGTTATCTTTGTTGTCACAAGAGATCACAGTCCAGTCTGTTTGAAGTTCCTTTAACATCTTGACGCATCACATCCCATCAACTCCAATCAGAATTCATGCCAATCATCTACTGAATTTATACCTGCAGTCACTTTGTCTCAGTCGCTATGGTATTAATGGCCAAAAACGTCTGTAGTATTTGTGGTTCTGACCTGTTGCATAACAACAGCTTTTGGAATAGATACAGAAAGTGCTAGGGAAGTGCAGCATATGTGGCAGCATGTGTGGAGAGAGTCATTAGGTTAAGATTTGGAGTCCAATATGACTCTTCTTTAGAATTCCAGCTCAGCTGACCTGCTGAGTTTCTCTAGCTCTTACTATTTTATCTCAGATCTCCAGGATGTGCAATATTTTGCTTTCATCATTTGGAATAGTGCTATACAATGAGAACGAAAATGGCTGGCCAGCTTGGGACGGTACACAATCTCTTTCAATGCTGCATTTGAGGACTTAATGAAAGAGGTAGACAGAGGAAAAATGTATTATACAAATAGATGTCAGGAGATCCTCCAGACACATGGTGAGAAGCAGTGAGAACTAAAATCCATGGTCATTAATGCTTAGGGGTTAACCAATGAGGAGCTGGGTGCAGTGCTGCACAATGTTCAATAACCTCATGCAAGTGATCTAGTTAAGTGAATACACCTTCGTGTATCATCCCTACCACCTGCATGCTACCCTCAGACACTACTCACAACTCCACACCCATGACAATCATTTCTTTCAATGAGGATTCATAGCTAACATTCATGTGCTTTAGCTCACTGTTATGATTCCTGCTGATGTTATTATTGGGCAAGTCAGATTCAAGACTGAGAACTGGCTTGATAGATCATATTTTGTTTTATTTTTATCTGATAAGGTGGTCTTTTACTGACACACAAGCACACAATGATGCAGATTTGGCTTTAACAACAAACAATGGATCTGATGGGATGCATCCTAGGATATTACAGAAGTAGGCACAGAGATAGTGAATTCTGTTTGTAATCTCCCAAGAATCTTTAGATTCTAGAAAAGTCCCAGAGGATTGGAAAGTTGCCAATGTATTGCCTTTATTTATGAAGGGAAGGAGGCAAAATGACAAGTAATTGTAAGCCAGAGAATTTAAGAATTTAATAATTGTTATTAGGAAAATGTTAGAGTCTGTTAAAAAGGATGTCTTTATAAAGTATTTAGAGTAACATAATATGTTCAAGCAGAGTCGGTTTGGTTTCACAAAGAGGAAATTATGCATGAAAAAATATTAGAATTCTGTGAGGAGATGACAAAACAGAATGGATAAAGGGGAAGCAAAGGTTGTAATGTATTTGGATTTTTGGTAGGTGTTTGATAATGTACCTCATATTGGGCTACCTAATAAAAGCCCATGGTGTTTGGGTAGTATTTAGCAAGGTTAGAGGATTAGAATAGAAACAGAAAGTGCTGGGGAAATGTGGAAGAAGACTAGTAGAGGACTGAGAATTAGGATCTTGGTGGGGGTGGGGTGTCTTTTTAGGATGGCAATCTGTAACTAGTGAAGTGCTACATGGATCCGTGCTGGGGTCACAATTATTTATAATAAATATTAATGAGTTTGGAAGAGGAAAGTAAATGTACTGCAGCCAAGTTTGCAAAATAGGAAAGCGGGCAAATCGTGAGAATGGCATAAAGAATCTGCAGAAGGAAATAGCCTGGTTAAATGAGTGGGTCAAAATTTGGCAAATGAAATATAATGAGGGAAATATAAAGTTATCTACTTCGGTGGAAATAATAGAAGAGCGGAATATTATTTAACTAGTAAAAATGCAGAAATCTACATAACAGAGGGATTTGGGCATTCTTGAGCATAAATCACAAAAAGCAAGCATATAAATTCAGCAGGTAATAGGGAAGAATCTAGAAGAAAGGCCATCTTGCTAAAACTATGCAAGGCACTAGTCAGACCACCATCACTGAGAAGGCTGTTGCTGTGACAGTGCCACCTGAAAGCATTGTTGGAATAGCATAGCTAGGGGCATGGCTAGTTCTGAAGTCTGCAGTACTGTTGCCAGAGTGTTGTCAGGCCCCAATAGAATACTGTAAAATGTCTTGGTCCACTTATCTAAGGAAAGATGCATTGGCATTGGAGGCAATCCAGAGAAGGATCGCTAGGTTGAATCTGGGTATGGAGGGACTGTCTTATGAAAAGAGACTGAGAAGGTCGGGCATGTACTCACTGGAATTCAGAAGAATGCTGGAAGCAAAACATATAAGATTCTTAGGGGACTTGATAGGGTAGATGTAGAAAGTCTGTTTTCCCTTGTAGAACAGTCTAGGACCAGAGGGTATGATCTTAGAATAATGGACAACCACTTAAGGCTCAAATCAGGATGAACGTCTTCTATCAAAGGGTAATGAGTCTTTGGAATACTTCACTGCAGAAGGCTATAGGGGTTGGATCATTAAGTACAGCTAGTTCTGCTATAATGCGTGTTCCAGCAACACGGAATGGCTATAAGGCGACTGACAAATAGGGCAATGCTGTTTCTAAAATGTGAACTTGTGTTGGCTATAATGTGATTCCATTGGTGTGTGAAAGAGTACGCAGCAACATCACACGATTGTTTTAAAGGTAACAAGGTGTGGAGCTGGATGAACACAGCAGGCTGAGCAGCATCATAGGAGCAGGAAAGCTTGACGTTTCGGTCCTAGACCCTTCATCAGAAATGGGGTCCAGCTCAGAAACATCAAGCTTTCCTGCTCCTATGATGCTGCTTGGCCTGCTGTGTTCATCCAGGTCCACATCTTGTTATCTCGGATTCTCCAGCATCTGAAGTTCCTATTATCTCTATCACATGATTGTTTTGCAGGCTTTGCCCTGAGCATGCGCAATATTAGTGCTGAAAGAGTCTCCTAGCTGGCATCACATGATCATTTTGCAGACTTTGTTGTGAAGTGCTTTCTGTGAGAGGTGAGCTTTCTGAAAACATCAAAGTGCTATTTCTACATCCAAACACAACCTCTTCCTTCAACCCATGTGCCAGGGTGCAATAGTGGCTTTTAAAGTTTATTTCTTATGGTGTACGTTTAAGAGGCTGATTGCAGCCACTGAAGAGGATAAGGACAGTGTTCTTCAATTTCGGAAGAGCTTTAACATCAAAAATGCAGTTGATATTGTTGTGGAGGACGGGGGTGATGTCAGTAAGGCCTACTTGTATACAGTTTGGCAGAAGCTTCTCCCAGATTTTTTTCAACATTTTAAAGGCTTTGACACATCAGAGAGGCTTCCAAGAATCAAAGAACATTGTGCTGATCTTGCAAAGCAAGTTGGATTTGAAGAAGTGGAGAGTGAGGACGTTGAAGAGCTGATTGAGACCCACTGTGAAGAACTCTGTATAGCTGATCTACAACAACATATCACTGAGGGGGAAGTGGAAGCTGGAGATAAAGAAGATGAAGTCCAGGGTGCAGCCACGAGAGCTTTCCATTTCTGTTTTATCTTCTATCCTGAGGGAAATTGAGAAGCAGTTACACCTCTTAGAGGACAACGATTACAATGCAGAATGCAACATGGTAGCAATTTATGGAATAAGATCTTATTTGGCACCATATGAACAGTTTCTTCGTTAAAGAAGAAAAAGGGCAAAGCAGCAAAAACTGGAGGTATTGTTTAAGCCAATCCCCAAGAAAAAGTCAGAAGATAATGAACCACAGCCACCCACTTCTGGATTAACTATTTTTAGGCCTAATCCTGTAACTACAACTGCACCTGAAGGTGATGATGATGACGATGACGACCATCACCCCTGCATTAAGAACAGGGTAACCTCAAAACCTCCTCCCCCATCAAGTCTTCTTGACATTCTTTCCAGGGAAGGTGTTAAATCTATTTCATTATTAGATATGAACTAAACTTTTTTTCAAACGGCGCTGTCCTTTGTGTTAGGCTTTTGAGTGATCTTTGAACAATTTTGAGTGATTTTTTTGGTGGTCTGCCTCTAACCCTACTTTTCTCATAGGCTTCGCTATTCTATAGTGCGATTTTCTATAACGCGATGTTGCACAGGAACGCAACTAACACAATGTAGCAGAACTGACAGTATATTCAAGGCTGTGATAGGCAGACTTTCAATCAGTAAGGGAATTAAAGCTGATGGGGAAAAGACAGGAAAGTGCAGTTGAGGATTACCAAATAAACCATGATCTCATTGAATGGCAGAGCAAGCTCAATGAGCTAAATGGCTTACTTCTGCTTCTATGCTTTATGATCAAAAATGGAAGTTCATTACGGAAAAGAAAAGAAGACAAAATGGAATAAAGCAAACAATTTACCTGTAAAGTTTGAAAAAAAAACTTGAAAAAAAACACAAAATACAGCTCCATCTGTCCCGATAACGGCATAGGACTATACCAAGGAACTATTGCAGAGATTTCCTGAGACTGAGATGATTAACCTCTGTTAAAATTATGAAGTTTATAAATCTGGGATGTTTTGGCACCATGTATGTAATTTAAAATAAAATAGAGAACGTCATAAAGGAGTTTCTGAAGTCTGTTTGAAAACAGATTTGGTGAGGTTAGAGATTAAAGGGAGGCCTGTGTTGTGTTACTGATGTGGCTGTGTAAGATGTTCACAATATCTGTGGTCACTTAGCACCCAAACAGTAGACTGCACTCTCAAGGTCCCAGAAATGTGTTGGAAATATATTTCAGTTTATTTTTCAACTATTAACAGGAAGTCCAATTTTTACGAAGAATGTAAATCATGAAGATTGTGACACCTCTAACAACAACAACCTTCATGCAAGGTTGCCATGACTCCCAGCAGGACCCCTTGACAACATTCCCTCCAAGCTGTGCAGCTCCTCAAACGTTCTGCATACACCACTTGACATGCTGACACACTGGCTCCCACTTGCAGAAGCCAATGCTATACATAGATTTGAGAGGTCTGCACAGCAGAAAAAAGTAATTAGACAGAACATTGTTCCTTGATACCACATTTCATCAAATGTTGCTTTCATTTCAAGTGCAATCACACACTTTTCTTGAGTGTAGCTCTTTTGTTAATGTTTGGACAAATACTGAAATGAGTTCAGGAACCAAATGGCTCCAGGGGAATGTAAACATCAGTGAGAAGATTGTTGCTGTGACAGAGCCACTTGATAGCATTGTTGGAATAACTTAGTTAGGGGCATGGCTGGTTTTGAGGTCTGCAGTACGATTGTAGGAATGTTGGCAGGATCTGTAGCCTTAACAATACCTAGTGCCTCCAGTCAGTTCTTGATGTCATATTAATGGAATCACAATGATTGAAGACTGAAATCTGTGATCCTAGGCACCTCCAGAGAAAGACTTAGATGGATCATCCACTCATCACATCTGGCTGAAGATGTTGCAAATGGTTTAACCTTTTCTTTTGCAATTATGACCTCATATACCATTGAGGATAGGGATATTTGTGGTGCCTCTGCCTCCAGTAAGTTTTTTTAATTGTCCACCACCAATTACAACTGGTTGAGGCAGAACCTCCTGAGGAAGTGGTGGTTGTGGGTACAATTATAACATTTAAGCGATATTTGGATAAGTACATGGGTAGGAAATGTTTGGAGGGATATGGGCCAGGAGTAGACAGGTGGGACTAATTTAGTTTGAGGTTATGTTCAGCATGGACTGGGTTGGACCAAAGGGTCTATTTCCATGCTATATGACTCTATGATTCTACAGCTGCAGAGCTTAGATCTGATCCGTTGGTTGTGGGATTGTTTAGCTCTGTCTATTACCTGCTGCTTCCACTGGAAGTGGAAGTGGTTCTTTGCTGCAGCTTCACGATGATGATATATTTTCAGGCATTTCCTGATGTTGCTCCTGACATGCTCTCCTGCACTCTTCAATCAACAGTGTTGATTACCCAGCTTGATAGAAATGGTCAAAGAGCAGATAGGGTTGACCATGAGGTTACAGCTTGTCATTGCAAACAATTTTGCTACTGCCAATATCCAACAGTGTCAAATATCTAATTTTGAGCTGAATCTAGCACAGAGTTAGTCCACAAAATATGAAGGAATGTGTTCTCAGTGTGAAGACAGTACGCCATCGTCTCAAGAACTATCATTATCCTTTGACATTGTAGACAGCAATGTGTTATGGGACAGCTGGAATGTCAAGTCCTTTTTGTGTTGTTCTGACTGTGAATACGTTGATCCTTATTGCTGATGGATTAACATCTCCAACCTATTTCAAAAGATTGCACATTTGCTTTATCACTATCACATATGCATTGTGCCATGAGGTAAATATGGAGAGTGTATTGGCGCAAGTTTGGCAAGTATTGAAATCCTATTAGTCAATACTCGATTGGAGACTCACACACGAAGACTGGAATTTGAGAAAAGCAGCTCCAGGATATAATGTACGCTTAATATGTTACTTCTGGCAGTGAAGTCGAAAAAGCAGGACAAAAATTATTGAAACAAGTAATGAAAGTAACATTGATCATATGACTTCAAAACAGTCAGAGCATATTTGTGGTCGGAAAGCATTTTACCATGCAAAAGTGAAAAGGCAAATGTTATGAATTGGGAACATATGCCCTGGATAAACTATCATGCGTTGGTTCAAAAAGCAGTTTAGCAGAAATATAAGTGAAACCAGACTGCAATATTAAGAGTCCAAAGTGATCTAACATGGATTCAGATATCAAGCGTTCAGGTATAACTGGAAGAGTTGTGTGGAGTAAAAAATATGAAATTTATTACATTACTGCAACAGTTTCAGTCGAACAAGTCTTGCCAAATCTTGCAAGCTGTCATGTTTCACCTAGTACTTTGATTTAGTTCAGGATCTAGGGGTTATGCAAAAGAAAACCTGCTTTTATTTAGTAAGATTGAAAAATAATTGACTGATTTCAGTAAAAAGTTAAGTAATTCATTATAGTAATTTACTTGTCAGAATGTTAATTATATAAAAGCCAACCCTTTCAGTCCTCAAATTAGAAATCAAGGTCTTCATTAAACCCAGACACTGGGGCATATCTGCTTTCTACTGACAGACTGATTAATAGGTAATTCAGTGTTGATGGTGCAAGACAGAATAAAATATAAGTATAGTTTCTGTTGTGTTTCACAATTAAGTTTTTGGAAGCCTAACTGATGCTTTCAGTTTCCCCATTTAAAGCAAATTGTATGATACATGAATTGTTGAACATGAGAAGGATAATAGGCTTCTACACCCAATTTTTATGTATTAGGACAATATAATTTTGTTTCTGAATACATTTAAACTACATATAATGTTCTGATAAATGGTTTATCCTGCTCCTGAGTCCTTTCTTCAAACGAGTTGTGCAAGGAAGACTTGGGCTTCTGAAACAGTTTCCATAATACCAATAGCTTAGTACTGAAGTCATTATATTGGTTTTTTCTCCTTCTCCCATTTCTCGAAACATTACTGAAAAGAAAGAGTCCTGACGAAGGGTTTTGCCCCGAAATGTTAACTTTCCTGATCCTCGGATGCCGTTTGACCTGCTGTGCTTTTCCAATTCCACACTTATGAATTGGTGACAACTAACAAACTTAAAAGAAAATATTTATGCCAATGTTGCTACTTTTAAGCAGTTTGTTTTACTGCACAGTTTATATACTGGAACTTCATTATATAATGAAATTACCAGCAAGATATGGAGTATAAGTTAGAATATGTCACTGAATCAACCCATGAAAAAACCAGTATAAGAAATTAAAAGGGAATAATGAACCTTCATGGAATAAGAGAGTAGCTGTAAAAAATACTGAAAATTAGATGTGCAGGAGATAGGATGTTTACAAGCTAATATTGTGAAACTTAACTTGAGTTAATTCGTGAACAATTTGTTTTTAGTTGAATTTTTTAAAAAAGTACTTCTTAAAACACTATCACCACTAGCAAGGCAGACATCTACTCTCATACTTCAGTTACTATGATCAAATGTTTCCACTCCAATCAGAAATGAAGCAGTACTATATATCGTTCTGGTAATGAACTGAGCTAAGTGGATCAAGTGTCATTGTGGGACCTTTTAAGTAATGGTGATCATTTTATCTTGCGATTAAAGTTACCTATAAAAAAAAGAACAAGGAGCAATCTAGCATAAAAATAATGCTAATTTCAGTGGGATAACATTAGACCAGTACTGGTTAAATATACATCAAACATTGGCAGGCAATATTATAAACTTAGCAGTGAATTGTTTTTCAACAGTGGTATGGAAAATGTCAAGGAGGAAAGGTAGGGAAACAAAGCCAGAGTTCGAGGATGAGAAATGAGATAACAGAGTAAGTTAAAACAGAATGAATGTATAACTGATGTCAAATTGATAAAACAAGTGAAAAACAGTTTGAATATAGAAACTTCAGAGAGGAAGTGAAAAAGAGATAATAAATGGGGGAAAAGGATTGAATTTCATGAGAGCTCAAGGAATGTATTATGAGTCTGGCACATTTCATAGTGGGTGCAGGCAAAATGTGGAGAGCATATCACATTTCCCTCAACATATCATCTCAGTGGAGAGATGTTTGACAGCCTCATGTGAAGAGGTTAATTGAGCTTGCTGAGTGGAAAACAAAGGTCTCTTCTTGCCACTAATAATGAGGTTCCCTCTGCCACAGAGAGAAACTACAAGCTAAATCATGACTACTTCCCTCACGGCTTGGGAGCAATGTCCTTCTACTTTGACATTTTCTTTGGCCCTTAGAGGTAACAGCACTTCCTGCCTACACCAAACCCCTCACCTATCTATGTTCCTCCTATCTGGGGACTGTTTGGCTCCCAGATACCACTTACATGCTTGTGTGCCACCATTTTCTTCTTCTTGGCTTATTGTCTTGGGCAAGCGGCCATCCTTAGGGATGTCAAGATCCTGTCCTTGGTCTAACAGACCATTGAAACAAGGCCAGTCATTACTGTCATGCTTGTTGGTGATACACTTATCCCAATTAGAAAATCTAGAGGAAAGAGAGATTATAAGAAGAGAATGGTAACTTACAATTCTTAAGATCCCAGCTTAAGTTGTAATTGGGCAAGTCAGATCCCAGATTGAAATCTGGCTTGATAGATTTTTTATGGTTTTAATGTGATGCTTTTACACTGAAACATGAACATGCAATGTTGCCAACAGTAATAGGCCAGAAATCCGCCATCCCGGGAGCTGAACTAGCAGAGCCTGTTGACTTTGCCGGTGACCATCTAGTGGTAGTTCCTCATTTAAAGGCTCTCCGTGCCTAGTTGAGGGACTAGCACTGGGAAAGGAGGTCCTCACAGGGAGACCCCTCCTGCATGCTGTCAGCTCTTGCTTGCCTCACCCACAGTTGATTCCTTTCCTTTTCTCTGAACCCATCTCATCCACTTACCGATCAACAAACCTCATGAGGGGCCTTGTTGTATTATGGGCAGAATTCCAGTCCACACAGACATTGTAACTTTAAGACAATTACATAATATCACAACATGCAGCATTCCAGTGTAAAAGCATCTACCTCCCTCTTCAATTACTCTCTTTGTGTCGTAGAGTCAGTATAGTCATTCGGTTACATGTGTAATGTGCATTATCATTATGAGTGTTTATGAGTGTAAGTCTGTCTGATCGTAGCCGAATAAATAATGTTGTAAATAAAATTATGATATCTGACTATCCACAAGACTCACTATCTGTGATGTAGGTCAAAAATCACAGGGCACCAGTTACAGTCCAACAGGTTTATTTGAAATCACAAGCTTTTGGAGTCTTGCTCCTTCTTTAAAAGCTTGCGTTTTCAAATAAACCTGTTGGACTATAACCCGGTGTCGTGTAATTTTTGACCTTGTCCACTCCAGTCCAACACTGGCATCTCCAGATCATACCTGTGATGCGACTGACAAACATAGAAAATCACAAATGGTATCATGGTGGTATTACTAGGAGATGGTAGCTGCAGCCCAGTAAAAGTTAGTGGCATTAAATAGTCATTAAACACAAGTTGTGACAACCAGTTAGTGGCAGTAGGTGGACACTAAAGTCTGAAAGGGTGACAGTAGTAGAGAAAATTCTTTTTCTGACAGTAGGCATCAATCTGCCCGAGTTTGGAGCTAAAGGTACATCCATAAGCAAAACTAAACACTACAAATCTATATCTAATGGGTTTAGTGAGTGGTCTGCATTTTTCTCTTTAAGGAAAACAAGCAAAACTTAAAACTGCTAACCTGATTAGAAAAGAATGGACATTTAACTGGTCTTGAAAGGACATTGCCAAAGCACTCCTAAAATTAGATACAACTTCAAACACTAAGAAAGTGGTTTTCTCCATTAAAATGGCACATTTGGATCCAGACATCAGTTAATTCACCAATTTGTTTTCCAAATTTGCACAAAAATTTCATCACATTTGTTTCGTCATGAATACCACGTGTAGGTAACAACCTGCTCCAAATTTCTAAAAGGGCAGCAACATGCAAGGAGCAAAGAAATCAACAAAAACTTTGAGAAATACTGCACTGCCATGCAGATTGCTGCACCAGCATTTTAAAGAGCATAAAGCTAGAACAGATAAATTTGATATTCTGTCCAAACTCCAATTATTCAACGAAAGCATCAACCCTTTCTTTATGGATCAGCAGATAAATCACAAAGAACTGGCAGGCAAACATTCTGTCACTGTGGGCACTGAAAAGTTAAGAAGCATAGAATCCTGTAATATTTCTGATGACAACCACAAAGATCTCAAGAAAATTTTTCAAATGTTAGAAAATCAGCATAAAGTTCAAGTATAATCTTAAAATGTACAGATTTGCATCCATATCTTACTGACAACAGACAGGCAAAATGATTGACCAATTTGTATGTCAGTGTCACACAATCGTGTGGAATGTGATTTCACTAAAACTAATTTACCTGGAAGGCTTATAAAACTAGTTATTGCATCCATACCTGTCTTTCCAAAAAACACTAAGGTGGCTAAGGTAAAGAATATACTATTGAAGCACAGTTAGATAAAGGATGTAAATTTGAAAAAAAAATTGTAACAGGCCAACAGCATCTCCACTAATATGCTCCCCCTGGATATATGCAGGAAATGGAGTATTCTATATATTACCTCTCCACTTCATTAATTTCAACTCAAACATCTCACAACAAAATGCACAGTCCATACTGTAAGTGCATGATCGATAAATGTAAAGCAACTTGCCAGGAATTTTAAACAACTATGCTGAGCTTATCTGCTCCTCAAGGCAATGGCCTACCCTTACTGATGGCTCTTATGTTTGGGGGACAGATCCAATTAATTCTTCCTGTCTACACTTCCACTACCTAAGCATATATACGTGACATGTTGTTGGAAAGAAGAGAGAAAGTGGTGCAAAAGCATGATGACTCCAACCTGACCAGGTCAAAACATGCAAGTCCAACGTTTTTGTATTGATATAAGGATTTGTAGAAAGGTACTATGTTATTATGTCCAGCCTAGGTTACATAATGTTGTAATGCGTAATGGTCAAGTCTTAAAAAGAAATTGATGACATATCTGAACTGCACACAATCAACCACCAGTCAGGTGAACTGCAGCAAATCAAGATGACAGATCATCACTGACAGATCATTCTCAAGGGCAGTTGAAGTTGGGAAATAAATGTTGGTTTTGCCAGCGTAATGGTCAAGTCTTACAAAGAAATTGATGACATATCTGAACTGCACACAATCAACCACCAGTCAAATGAACTGCAGCAAATCAAGGTGACAGATCATCACCGACAGATCATTCTCAAGGGCAGTTGAAGTTGGGAAATAAATGTTGGTTTTGCCAGCAAAGCTCATATCCCCTGAAAAAAAACACCACAAGATAATAACTCAGATGGTGAAAATTTGATGCCAACAAATGATGCATCCACGAATGATAGATAGATACAGAGTGAAGATATATTGCCATTTTTTGATAACTGCATAAGAACCATGGTCATGTTATACATCCACCTAGGCATTTTCTGAATAAATAGAAGCAATTATGTTCAAGGATACATATACATGTTATCAATAAAGGTCCCTGATTCTTTAAAGGGAGAAGACGATATGAAGGTGGGTCAGACGATACGAAGGTGGGTCACGTTGTGGACAGTGCGGGGGGCTGTTCTAGGTTACAAAGGGACGTTGATAGAATGCAGAGCTGAGCTGAGATGTGGCAGATGGAGTTTAACCCTGAAAAGTGTGAGGTAATTCATTTTGGAAGGACAAACTTGAAAGCAGAATACAGGGTTAATGGAAAGATTCTTGGCAGTGTGGAGGAGCAGAGGGATCTCAGGGTTCATGTTCACAGTTCCCTGAGAGCTGCCACCCAGGTAGATAGAGTTGTTAAGGAGGCATATGGTGTGTTAGCTTTCATTAATAGAGGGATTGAGTTCAAGAGCCGTGAAGTTATGCTCCAGATATACAAAAGCCTGGTTTGGCTACATCTGGAGTATTATGTCCAGTTCTGGTCACCTCATTACAAGAAAGATGTGGAAGCATTAGAAAAGGTGCAGAGGAGATTTACCAGGATGTTGGCTGGAATGGAGGGAAGGTCTTACGAGGAAAGGTTGAGAGAGCTAGGGCTTTTCTCTTTAGAACGACGAAGAATGAGAGGTGACTTGATAGAGGTGTACAAAATGACCAGAGGTATAGATAGAGTAGACAGCCAGAGAGTTTTTCTGAGGGTGGAAGTAGCTTTTACGAGGGGACATAGTTTTAAAGTGATAGGAGGTAGATATCGGGGAGACGTCAGAGATAGGTTCTTGACTCAGAGAGTGGTCGGGGCGTGGAATGCATTGCCAGAGAGGGTAGTGGAGTCGGCTTCATTAGGGGCATTTAAGTGGCTATTAGATAGGCATATGGATGATAGCATAAAGTAGCGGTGGAGGTTAGATAGATCTTAGGCTTAGGGTAAAAGTTCGGCACGACATCATGGGCCGAAGGGCCTGTACTGTGCTGTACTGTTCTATGTTCTATGTTCTGAGTTCTAAGACAGGATGTTGTAATATTGGCACAGATTCCAGACCACACAGGCACTGTACCTTTAAGACAGCTACATGACATCGCAACATGTGATGTTCCAATATAAATGTACTTACCTCACCTTTGATCTCTATGTCATGGAATCAGAGTAGTCAGTCAGTTATGCACACAATATACAATAACATTAGCAAACAATTACCAAGAACCAGCAATGTGCTTAAATCTGTGATATTATAGCCTTATAATAGCTAGTGTTGTAAATAAGCTTCAGATATCTGACTCAAGAAGAACCTAACTATCTGTCCATGAACTAACATATCAAAAATAACAAAACAACATTAGGCCCTAGTGCAATACCACCAATGGCCAGTCCTCTCGTGGCATTGCCAAAAGCTTCTAACCTCTGATTGGTCAGCAGTGGTTGGGACTGGGATCTCTGCCCTACTGAGGCCTTTATTAAATGTTTGAACCTGCATTGTCCGAGTAAGTGCCTGATTACCTCAGAATAGTATCCAGTGGAGGGAAGATGCAGGGGTCCCACAGGTTCTCAAACCAGTTTACAAATTCTCACCAATTATATGTATTATTATATGTATTTATGGGTCATTTTATAGTCTGGTTCAGCCTTGGATAATTGCCAAAGAGAGAGCTGCAATTGGTGACAAGGAAATGGAGTTTGTGATAAGGTCTATTGGCTTCAGTATAATCAACAGGCACAGACTAATTTGCAGTATATGCTATTCCTTTAAAATTAGGATTCCTGTAAATCTGAGTTCAGTTCAAGTTCCTGGTTATTGCTACAAGTGGGCAAATAAAGAATAGCGGACTAATGTTTCATCACTCTGTAAATTATTTTGGAAATTAATGCTTTTTGTACATTAAATACTGTATATGCCTTGAATATTGAGTTATAATTGCCTGTACCTACTGTAGGTTAAACACATTTAACAACCTGAAATTACTGTAGTCTTTGAGTAACATCTAGTTCAGTGTGAATATACTTAGGCCTCATCCATCTGGCACAAAGGGTGCAATGATCAACGCAGTCATCTGCAATTTCTTTATCCACTCTTTTAACTGTAAAGTTATTCTGTTTCCTTATAAATGGGTTACTGCCTCAATTTAACGACCACACAGATCTGGTATACTGATCTCTTTGCATAATTTAATTTCAAGACCTCAAGTTTCTAAATAATAAACCTTAAGGCTCTGTGAATTCATGAAAAAACTAATTCAAGATCGCAGCAGCCATGTGATAGTAGGAAATGAAGGATAACAAAAAGAATCTTCTAGGAATGACACGAACACATGTATCTTAGACACAGGGTTCTAAATATATTACCATGGTCAACAAGAGAGCAGATAGTCTGTTAAATCATTCTTTTCAGTAGAAATACTTTGATACCTTTGCTTCTCACAATGTATCACTCGATAGCACTGTTTTGGAAAACAGGTTTGGACCATTGAACTGATGGTCTATCAATGACCCAGATAAATGTCTGTTATCTATAATGGCAGCATAACAGATTTTAACTTGGTATGAATCAACAACGGTAATGCATCTGATTGTGTGACAATCTAACATTGTTTAACCAGATGCTGTTTTAGCATTACCATCTAAGCAGTACAGCTGACTATCCAATCTTAAAATTAAATGCTAAATTGTGTGGTATTTCTGCGTATTTTCTATAGCAGAAATGAACTTGCAAGGAATAATTTATTATAGTATTCATTGCTTATTGTTAGTATTTTTCATTGTTTTCAATAATGGCATTTTTTGCTTCAATGGTTGAACTTTCCAATGTTTCACAACTGACTTTCCATTTTCCACCTTTCTTAATTTTGAGCTCATCTAAAACTCCATTGTCTTATCCCAACACATCATCCTGAAGCATCTAATCTGGAAAAAGTTTCATTTTAGATTTCCCATCTGTATTTATAAAATTTTCACCCCTCCATATCCATATAATCTCTTCTACCAGTCTGTCCTACCACCTATAGAGATCACTGTATTGCCCTAGGACATGGCCTGCAGTGGTTCAAGAAGGCAACTCACCACCACCTTCTCAAGGGCAAGTAGGGACAGGCAATAAATACAATGATTCCCACATCTCACGAGTGAATGAAAAAGAAAACTGACCTCTTTTATATCCTCAATTTTAATTGATTCACCATTGATAGTGAATTTTTCATTTGCCTAGACTGAAAGTTCTGTAATTCCCTCTCTAAACATTTTGCATCTCTTGCTATTTGCCTATTAAAATACTCCTTAAAACCTATCTATTCTAATGTATGTTTTGAAGAGAAATGATTACCTAGCAACTCTTTCTGGTGTTGGTTTCGATTTCAAAAATCTAGGGAGTCAGAAAGAAATAAAGCTGTAAAGTTTACAGTAAAGCAAGTCTCTGTCTCCTGAAATTCTATCTTAGCTGAAATATTTAGGAAAGCGATAAAGTTTCTAATCCCAGTCATCGCTACCTGAAAATCCTGAAAAGCTGAACTGTGGTCACTTTCCAAAGACTTAGAACCAATGTGAATCCATCCAAGCAGAAGTTTGCTTGGAAGACCTTCCATCACTATACAGATGTCGGCAATTCAATTTAATCAACAAGAAGCCCCATGTAGAGTGAGAATTCATCAAATTCTAACTTTTGCTCTTCAGGCGATAGGCCAACCGGGATGTTTTTCTTTGCTTTTGTAAAATATCATCTCTGCAGAGTCATATTGTCCTTTGTGTTTTGTGAGTGTGTTTGTTATATGACTAAAAGGAAGATAATTGTAATTCTGGGTTACAACTTCGATGTTAATCAGTTTTACCACATGTTTTTTGGAAATGAGCTTTGTTATGTTACTGATAGCGGGTGTGTCCAGAACTGAGGGTTACAGTGTGAGGATTCAGGGTAGATGGCTTAGGACAGAGATAAGGTTATACTAAATTGCCCGTAGTGTTCAGGGATTTGTACATTAGGTGGGTTATAGGAGATGGGTCGGTGCTCTGAGGGTCAGTGTGGACTTGTTGGGCCGAAGGGCAAGTTTCCACACTGTGGGGATTCTATGATACAAGGATGACGTTGACCCACTTAAAGAGGAAGTCTCTTTTGAGGAAAACCATCCTTTTGTGAAAATAATAAGGAGGTTAATTTGTCTTCTTTTTCCACTAAATTCATCAATGATATGCTACAACGGTAACAGTAGCAGCAACTACAATTAAATAAATTTCTTCCTGTGATAAAAGCCAGACAATTATGGGAAAGAAGAAAGCAACTGATATTCTGAAGTCGAAGTTGATGTCAGCCAAACACCTCAAAGCCCATTAGAAATGGACAGAATGTTGGCAAAGTTTCAGGTAAGTCAATTGAAGCCAAAAAACCTGCCAGTATTGTGAGTTAAATGTAAGAAACTGACACAAACTGTAGATGCGCCAACTCTTAAAAGGAACTGCTGAAAAGCAGCCTTTTCTAGATCAATCACAATGAATGCCATTGAAACATTAATGGTTTCTATCAGCAACAAATTGGCCACAGTATTTCAGAAGTCCAAGAATATGAAGTTGAGAAAAGATTTTCAATCAGGCGTAAAGGAGGTCTCAGAGTATTGACACAGATTTATAAACATTGAAAGTTCAGGTAGGGTAGGTAACGGTGGTGTAGTGATCATTTCACTGTGTACTGGTGAACCAAATACCTAGGCGATGATATCTGAATCAATTAAAAATCTGCAATCGCAAGATATGACCAGCAGCAACAGCCCAATTGTCGTAAAATTCAATGAGTTCAGCCTCAATAGGACAAATGGCCTACTTCTGCTCCTGCAATTTTATGATCTTACAGTTTCATCATGTGACCCAGTGTCATGTTTTGTTTGGTAACATTCCTGCAAAATGCCTTGGCATGAGGTACAATAAAAATGCATACCTTTCATCATTTAATACTCTAAAATTATGCTGCCATGTGCTATTCAGTTGGGGAACCTAAATGAGATCACTGGTATTACTGATTAACTCCTAATGCTAAAGTATGAAAAAAGGTGGATCCAAAGCTATTAAAATATCCAGATGAAATGGAGCATGCATTTTAAAGTCAATAGCTTGTAGAAGTGAAGTGAGACTGAGGGGAGGAGGAAGGGCACAGCAAGGAGTTCTACAGCCTGGCAGAAAGCAGTTACAAAGGCCTTAACTGAATTACATGTCATGAATAATAATTCAAAAATCCTATTCATTTCTCCTAAGTTTTTCCAATAACCCTGAAATAGTATTAAATGTCCTACTTTGAAGGACTGCCGGAACAAGCAGTGAAATTGTTTGCAATATTTTGAATTACCCTGTATTTACAAATGTAACTACTAAATGTTTAACAAGAATGCATTTCTTTCCTTAATGATGCAATTGGTGATATTTGATTGAGATTATTCCTTTGTTCCTTGCTAAGTATATACCATTTTCAGATATATGCGTTTCCCTAAAAGGCACATAAGTAGCCTACTCCTCTGAGAAAGCTGAAAAATACCTGTAAATAGTTGCATTAAAAATCATTTATGAATGGATCAATGCAAGATCTTGCCAGAGATTATGTGTTTCATTTTATGTAATTCATCAATACATAAATCTGGTGCTATTCAAAATATAGGTGATGCTCACATTTCTCCAGGGTTTTAGCCTGGGCCTTGGAGTTACTAGTCATGATTAACACAAAACCTACTTATTGAAAGGAGTGTAAAGAGGCAGATGCCTCAATGACGGCTTTACTTAGGCAATTTGAAATCATTCCTGCCATCTCCCAAGATTGAAGTTCATTTGCCTCAGAGCATAGCTTCTGACATTTAAATAAACTGTGGATCACAGTAACTGAAGTGGGGAAGGTTTGACATAGTTCCAAACATGGGAATCCAGTGGAGCAGAGGTCCAGGTCTGTTTCTTATGGCTCTAGAAAATAAAAATCATTTGGGCTGAAGTTGAATGCCTGTGAGGTTTCACAGCAAGAGCAACCATTGCAATCACTATGGCCAGAAGGCCATTAAGATTCTCTTGGTATGTAGCGAGTGGAAATTCTGTTTCATAAAAATTTCATAGAATCCCTACTGTGTGGAAGCAGGCCATCTGTAGGCCTGTTGTAAAGTAAACGACGAGTAAATGTACCGTGACTAACCTTGACCAGTTTGCAGTCCTTTCAACTCAGGTAGGTTACACAATGGAATAAACAAAGAGAGCAAGAGCCAGGGGATGATCCAACACAACTTTATTGAACACTTTATGAACACTGAACAAGAAGTAAAGGACACCTGCGTGTCACCAAATCTACGTAGCATTCTTCTAACAAAGCAGGTTCTCTGAAGGTG
Organism: Ginglymostoma cirratum; assembly: GCA_024137785.1. Classification (NCBI taxonomy): domain Eukaryota; kingdom Metazoa; phylum Chordata; class Chondrichthyes; order Orectolobiformes; family Ginglymostomatidae; genus Ginglymostoma; species Ginglymostoma cirratum. The sequence continues at coordinate 3,132,894 of JAHRHZ010000289.1, read as the reverse complement.
TCAACAATGGTTTATTCTAAAACAAATTGGTTGTTAGCTCCTGGAGGCAGTTCCAGTATAGTTTTGATTGGAGATTGGTTGTCCAAGGTCTGGCTGCATGAATGCTGTCGATTCCAGCTCTGCAGTTTGCAAATTCGGAGGCATGGGATTGAGGGTGATTTAGCGGTTTGGATCAGAAATTGGCTAGCTGTAAGGAGACAGAGGGTGGTGGTTGATGGGAAATGTTTATCCTGGAGTTCAGTTACTAGTGGTGTACCGCAAGGATTTGTTTTGGGGCCACTGCTGTTTGTCATTTTTATAAATGGCCTGGATGAGGGAGTAGAAGGATGGGTTGGTAAATTTAAACTTGGCTTGCATATTTCGAGATTTTACCCATGCTCATGAAAAGATTTCAATGTTTCTGTAATAAGCCTAGAGGTCAAGGGTCACCTGACTACACCTCGATTAGACTATGTTGATTTGGGAGCTATCTAAGTGCCAATGAGCAGATGAAAGCAAGTAGACCACTGGAATACCGTTAACTTGGAAAAACAGGGCTGCCAGTATTCTTCCTTTATTCTTCGGTCAGGATACTAGAATTCTCTGACTTGGTGGTTCCCAATTCGGGATGGCCTCCTCTGGGATTGGCAGCGCCAGTGGAGGAAGTATTTTGTAAAAACCTGTAGGCGACAGACCTATTTTATACCAGGAAGCAGGAAAGAAAGCTAACTCTTAGATGGACAGCATAGAATGAGCTGCTAATCTCACCAAGAAGTGGCATGGGGGAATCATGGGGGAATACTGAAATCAGCATGAAAAGGAATATAGTGATGAGCAGGGCTGGATGAACAGAGCAGGCCAGGCAGCATCAGAGGAGCAGGAAAGCTGACGTTTCGGGTCGAGACCCTTCTTCAGAAATGGGGGAGGGGAAGGGGATTCTAAAATAAACAGGGAGAGAGGGGGAGGCGGATAGAAGATAGTTCTTTGAGAAGGTGACTAAACAGGTGGATGAGGGTAAAGCAGTTGATGTCATGTATATGGATTTCAGTAAAGCGTTTGATAAGGTTCCCTATGGTAGGCTATTGCAGAAAATTCGGAGGCATGGGATTGAGGGTGATTTAGCGGTTTGGATCAGAAATTGGCTAGCTGTAAGAAGACAGAGGGTGGTGGTTGATGGGAAATATTTATCCTGGAGTTCAGTTACGAGTGGTGTACCGCAAGGATCTGTTTTGGGGCCACTGCTGTTTGTCATCTTTATAAATGACCTGGATGAGGGCGTAGAAGGATGGGTTAGTAAATTTGCGGATGACACTAAAGTCGGTGGAGTTGTGGATAGTGCGGAAGGATGTTGCAGGTTACAGAGGAACATAGATAAGCTGCAGAGCTGGGCTGAGAGGTGGCAAATGGAGTTTAATGCGGAAAAGTGTGAGGTGATTCACTTTGGAAGGAGTAACAGGAATACAGACTACTGGGCTAATGGTAAAATTCTTGGTAGTGTGGACGAGCAGAGAGATCTCGGTGTCCATGTGCATGGATCCCCGAAAGTTGCCACCCAGGTTGATTGGGTTGTTAAGAATGCGTATGGTGTGTTATGTTTTATTGGTAGAGGGATTGAGTTTCGGAGCCGTGAGGTCATGTTGCAGCTGTACAAAACTCTGGTGCGGCCGCACTTGGAGTATTGCGTACAGTTCTGGTCACCGCATTATAGGAAGGATGTGGAAGCATTGGAAAGGGTGCTAAGGAGATTTACCACAATGTTGCCTGGTATGGAGGGAAGGTCTTGTGAGGAAAGGCTGAGGGACTTGAGGCTGTTTTCATTAGAGAGATGAAGGTTAAGAGGTGACTTAATAGAGACATACAAGGTGATCAGAGGATTGGATAGGGTGGACTGTGAGAGCCTTTTTCCTCAGATGGTGATGGCTAGCACGACGGGACATAGCTTTAAATTGAGGGGTGATAGATTTAGGACAGATGTCAGAGGTAGATTCTTTACTCAGAGAGTAGTAAGGGCATGGAATGCCTTGCCTGCAGCAGTAGTAGACTCGCCAACTTTAAGGGCATTTAAATGGTCATTGGATAAACATTTGGAATATAGTGGAATAATGTAGGTTAGATGGGCTTCAGATTGTTTTCACAGGTCGGCGCAACATCGAGGGCTGAAGGGCCTGTACTGCGCTGTAATGTTCTATGTTCTATGTTCTATGGTCTAAGATGGATATAGGAGAAGATAGGTGGAGAGGAGACAGACAGGTCAAAGAGGCAGGGTTGGAGCCAGTAAAGGTGAATGTAGGTGGGCAGTTAGGGAGGGGATAGGTCGGTCCAGGGAGGATGGACAGGTCAAGGAGGCGGGATGAGGCTAGTGGGTAGGAGATGAGGGTGGGGCTTGAGGTGGGAGGAATGGTTCAGGAAGTGGAACAACCAAAACTGAATCTCCCTCGTTCTCACGTAACCCCACCAACCTTCGGATCCAATGCATCATCCTCCGACACTTCCACCATCTGCAATCCAAATCCGCCACCAAAGACATCTTTCCCTCTCCACCCTTATCTGCGTTCCAGAGGGACCACCCTCTCCGTGACTCCCTTGTTCGCTCCACACTCCCCTCTAGCACCACCACCCCCAGCACTTTTCCCTGCAACCGGAGCAAGTGCTACACCTGCCCCTACACCTCGCCCCTCACCCCCATCCCAGGGTCTAAGAAGACCTTCCACAGCAAACAGATGTTCACCTGCACCTCTGCTATTATGGTATACTGTATCTGCTGTTCCCATTGTGGCCTCCTCTACATTGGGGAAACCAAGCGAAGGCTTGGGGACCACTTTGCGGAACACCTACGCTCGGTTCGCAACAAACAACTACACCTCCCAGTCGCGAACCATTTCAACTCCCCCTCCCACTCCTTGGACAACATGTCTATCCTGGGCCTCCTGCAGTGCCACAACGATGCCACCCGAAGGTTGCAGGAATAGCATCTCATATTTCGCTTGGGAACCCTGCAGCCCAAGGGTATCAATGTGGACCTCAGAAGCTTCAAAATCTCCCCTCTCCCGACCACATCCCAAAACCAGCCAGCTCGCCCCCGCCTCCCAAATCATTCCTCCCACCTCAAGCCCCACCCTCATCTCCTACCCACTAACCTCATCCCGCCTCCTTGACCTGTCCATCCTCCCTTGACCGAACTATCCCCTCCCTAACTCCCCACCTACATTCACCTTTACTGGCTCCATCCCCGCCTCTTTGACCTGTCTGTCTCCTCTCCACCTATCTTCTCCTTTATCCATCTTCTATCCACCTACCCCTCTCTACCTATTTATTTCAGAATCCCCTTCCCCTCCCCCATTTCTGAAGAAGGGTCTCGACCCGAAACATCAGCTTTCCTGCTCCTCTGATGCTGCCTGGCCTGCTGTGTTCATCCAGCTCTACACCTTGTTATCTCAGATTCTCCAACATCGGCAGTTCCTACTATCTCCATAGTGATGAGCAGTCAGTTAGAAAACATCCCCAAGTAAAATACTGTTCACTTAAAGTAATATTAACACATGAGTCACATGTCACATTTTAATTTAGGCGTATTACTTTACAATATAATTCAGACGTGGCCCATGGCTACTCATTCATTTATGAAAACATTTTTGAAAATCATTGCTGTTTGTAACATCTTTATAGGAACACCATCAATACCAGAGCTGCAGTACTTGAAGTAGAAATCTAACCACAAACTCCTCAGGGCAATTGAGAAAGGACAATAATGTACTTTGGCCATATCCAAGGAGGAATGTTTTATAAAATCCAAAGCTTCCAAATGACCAGTATTACAATTATTTGTTATAAATGGACATGATATTTTTCTTGAATACAGCTGCAATAGTTTGAAAATTGTTTTTGTCCATAAATTTTACGTACTGTTTTGATTAGGAATATGTGCCCCAATGGCAACACAAACTGTCATTTACAAAATTGTATAAAATTTAAACTTGTAATGTGGTATTGGATAATATGGAAAAGAAAAATTATTTTAGAAAATACTTAAGTGATAATTAGAGAGTTATCTTTAATCTTTATGAATCCTAATTTATGATCTTTAATTAATATGAGAAGGCTTTCATTTCCAAAGTAGCAGATATTTGAAGGAATTAATTTTCAGAAACCTACAACACATTGTTGATTAATCTTTTCAAGTCAAGGACTTAATGAATATTTAGTTAAGGAAGTAATTTGCAGAAGTTAGTTTTGACAAAACATTTTTGTTACAACGTGACTAGGAACTCTGAATATGCAGAAACAAAAAATTACTGTCTAGATATGAGAAATACATATTATAATGTCATATATCTTAGTCTTTCGCTGTGTTCCTTTCGAAAATCAGAGAAAAGTTCTGATAATTGTCTATTTTAGTTTCAATGGTGATTATTCACATCTCTCAGGAGACCAAATCTGTCGGATGAGTCCATAGTACTGCAAACTGTAAATGAGATATTGAGGTGTCACACTTGGGGGTTTAACAGTCTTTTATTGTTCCAAGTTGTATTATGCTCTTTTTACTCTTACGTTAACACGTGAACAAATGGAAAAGCTGATTCTCTTCTTCTGCTATTGATATTCTGTTCATATAAGTACTTCTAGCCATTACTTGCATTCTAAGGTTTCAAGCACTTTTATTATTGGTTCTTCAAGATCAAGGCCTTTGACATTTCTTATTGTGAAGCAAAATGATAGTTCATTATATTTATTAAACACAGATGATATGCAAATATAAATTTACTTCAGGCCATTCAGATTTTCTTGGAAATAATGATAGCATGATGAATGTCATAACCTGCTGGGAGTGATATTTATGTTTCCAATTTTAAATATCAACTTAATGATTTTCCAGTCCTCAAGGTTAACAAAAAAGAATGCTTTTTATTGTGAAGGCTGCCTTGAAATTGCTGTAAGAAAACAAATAGAGCTAGTGGTAACTCTTCTGGGAATGACAGTGCAAGCCTATTTGCTTGCTCTGAATGTGTATTTTTGACTATTATTTATTTCCCCATGCAACTAGACTTAAGGTAACACAGGTTTAGGGTGTGTAACAAGGTAATCACAGATCAAAAGGATGATATGGCTGATCCTTGACTAGTTCATCAATACTGCATCACAGGTCTATATCAAAACTTTAAAACAGACTCACAACTCTCCTAACCTTTAGAATTTTCTCACATTTCATATTTCATCTGTAAATTTAATAAGCCCTGAAAGATTTTTCAATGTTTCAGCCAGTTAAGGGAATGAACAGCTGAGGTATTCTGATTAATGAGATTTAATCTACTCTCAAAGTGTACAACTTAACACATCTGTGATTCTTTTTCAGCCACCAGTCTATTTGATTTAATTAAAGTTCTAGTTGTATAGGTTTGAACATTTGGCACTAGAGGTGAAAGAACAGAATATTCATACTAATTGGCTGAATCTTACCAGAAAACAGCTAAGTGCCATTTTTGTTAGGTTTCATGGAGATTTCTTTCACACCTGGTGAGTTTTCATGCAGAATCATCGCAAACTCATCTTACTAACCATGCGCCACACCCCATTGCACTCCATTCAAATTATTCTCCTATTTGCTACTGCCAGAACCTCTTGGGATCCCTGCCAGCATCATTAAAAAGCTGTTGTGCACCAGCAGATGCTGTTAGTCCAGATTTGTTCTATACAGTCCCTATAAATCCCTACAGTGTGGAAGCAGGCCATTCAGCCCATCGAGTCAACACCAACCCTCTGAAGAGCATTCCACCTAGACCCATCCCCCTACCCTATTCCTGTATATACCATGGCTAATCCACTATCTTACACATCCTGAGATAATATGGGCAATTTGCCATGGTCAATACCCCTAACCTGCACGTCTCTTGACTGTGGGAGGAAATCTACGTAGACACAAGACAATGTGCAAACTCCACACAGAGAGTTGCCCGGGGCTGGAATCGAACCCAAGTCCCTGGTGATGAGACGCAGCAGTGCTAAACACTGAGCCACTTTGCCACTTCAAATTGTCCTGAAGATAGCAGATAAGGGTCAGTTGGTACACCAGGAGCCTGTAAGTTCTGGTTGACAGGATGGTACAAGGAGAGTCGTCCTCATCCTCCACGATTAACAGAGGAAGCCACAACACCAGACCCCTGCCCGCCAGGTCTAAGATTGCTGCCCAGGTTGGTGCAGTCATAACTAACTGGAGGAATACCCAAGAGTGTAAAAAAGGTCAGAGACATTCTCCATTTCATAAGGGTATTTGCAAGCATCTCTATGCTACCTCACATTCACTATCACTGCTATTGCACCCATCTTTCACCACAGCTTATAGTTCTCCACTCTCACATTGCACGCAACATCTTTCCTCAATCATTCTTACCTGGCCTAACACTCTACTCTATCAACTCTGCCAGCTCATTCATGCAAGATACTTTTCACTCATCAGCATCTGCACTAACCATTGTGCCACCCACTTCAATCTCACTCAATCCCTCCACATCTCTCATTCCAGTAGAAATTTGTCCATTATATGGCTCAAGGAGCCAGGGTGGTCGGTAGGTCACTCTACATTTGGCACCTTACCCAGGATGAAGAAGGGACCTTGGTCTTCATTGATGAGGACTAGGATTGGTTCTGTGGAGATGACAAAACCTCCATGTCCTGACAACCAAGTCCATTGCTACACTTTCAATACCCACACTTTGAATGCACTTTTACCATGCTACAACTTCTACTCCTTGTTTCCAACACATTCTCTCTTTTGTCTCCTACAGGCACTAGTGGCATTTACACAGTTCCCATAACCAGACATTCCTTTCTTTATCTCTAAGGAAGAGACCATGGATGTCTCAGTGGATGTATTGGCAAGGCTACCTCTCTAGCCCCACCAACTTACACCTCAGCAGGGATGTTAGCTGGATTAGAGTTGAGACCCCTTTCTTGCGTATACATTGCTGGCATGTCTCCACAGTTGTCTGAGGAGGAAATGCCCCATGTCGCTGAACTCAGATGATTTCTGGCAACCACAACCCCGCTCAGGTCCAGGAAAGGACCCCCATGGTGTCAGTCATTCATTCATACACAAGCAGACACTGGAGCAGATGGCAGCTTTGAAAGGGTGAATCTGACATCAAGATTGCAGGATTGCAAAACACCATTGGGATTCTCATTCCTCTGGTATGCAAAAGTCTGCCTGTTTCTTGTTAACATTGGTGACTGCCATGGAGAGTCAGGTCCAGCAGTCTCAGAATCTACTTGTTATATGCACAGACCTGCACTCCATCAGTATAGCCATTGGTATTCAACACTAATGTCAAAGAGGCATCGGCTCAAGGGACATTACTCCACATGCCCCTTCCTTACAAGGAGACAGGGCAATGCCAAGACACGCCCAATTGGAAGAAGAACCACGTAAAGGCCCCCAGATGTCTCCTCTCAGGACACTCCAGAAGTAGCCAAACCTTCCGCCTCCACGCTAACTGCCACCTTCAGCCTGTGGAAGCTCAAGTCAAGGGGGATGCACCTTCCTCTGACAAAGATACATTTCTGGGCCCACTAGAAACCAATGCCCATGGGGTGCAGCAGTTCAAGAAGGCAGCTCACTGTCACCTTCTCAAGGGCAACTAGAGATGAACAATAACTGCTGACCTAGCCAGTGACACCCATGTTCCATGAGTGAACTGAAAAAGCACATTTGGAGGACGCTAGGAACAATTTTATCTGGCCATTGTGACAAAAAGGTACATACCTGTGACTCGTAAAGATGAATAAGCTCATCTGAAAAAGAGTAAGGGGCCCAAATTAAAAATAAGGAAGGTACCAGGCAAGAAAATAATCTGGGAGAGAGTTTTAACAAGTGAGATATTCTGGTGGGATATAAAATGAGATTGAATGTAGTGTCTACCATTTTCCATTCACATATAATTGCAGTTCTTAAATATGTTGCAACTTGCAAATTTCCCTCATAAACCAATCTGCATATATATTTTTTCATACTGCACTTATGTCTGTAAAGTTCAAGTTATTTTAGCTATTTGGAGATAATGTGCTGATTACTGGTTATTTCAACGTTGATTCTGTGAAAATGCAGAATTGCTGCATGAATAGGAATGAGCAGTTAATATTGAAAATGTAACAAAATACATAAAATTAAAGAAACCCAGACTAAAATGCAACTATTAGATTTTTCCTTCAGGTATAGCACAAATTCATTACAACAGTATTTCCAGAGAAATTTTTTGCTCACTGCATCCCAGAGGTGAGATTCAATAAACATTGTTTTCTACCTGCTCTTGATTTCTGTCAATCAAACTTCGTCTCTCAATGAGTTTATTCTTCAAACGTATTATCTCGATTGGTCCCAGTACTCATGACTCATCTTGCATTTAAACAAACATCACATTCCTGTCTCCACTCCTCATGATAAAAAGAACTGTGTGCTGGGATAGGTCTGACATATCAGCATTAAAAGGCCCCACACCTATTTTCTACTGTGCAGAATTTCATCTATTTCACTTTGTCATGAACAAGTGAGTAAGGGTGAATTGTCTCCATTCTTTTTATCCTCTTGGCTACTTGCAACAAAGAGTTTAAATTCTACCAAAAATGCAGCCATATTATACCTCAAGTGAAATGCAGTCTTAACCAATGTTTAGGAGTCAATTATAAAGTTTTCTTGAGCTATGGAAAAAGGAATTTTGTTACTGATGACCCCCAAAAAGAAAAAAATAGAATGTAATATCAAAGGCATCAAACATGCATATAAAGTTGCTAAAGGAGAAAATGTCTGGTACAAAACAGAAGACCAAGAAAAGACAGTTTAAAAAGTTCTTACAGATGAATAATTCAAAAATTGGTACCCAATTTTTAGACTATCATCATAACTTTCCTGCATTCCATTATTAAATTTATCACTGTCTAATTCCAGGTAACATTTTATTGAAGCTTAGAATGAAGGCAGCCACTCAATCCATTGCACCTATGTTAACCCATTGGTAGACGTATCTGTTAGTTCCATTACTCTGCTGTTTCCCCATTTTGCTGTAAATTTTTTCCCCTTCAAGTATTTACATCAAATTCCTCATTGAACGTTGCTGTTGAATCTACCACCACCCTTTAGGCTGTACATTTTACACCGTAGCAAATTGGACAAAAGAAAAAGGTGTCCTCGTGTTGTTCTTCAATCATCTTCAACCTGTCTCGTCTGATTATACATCTTTCTGCCTTTTAATATTTTCTGCTCCAAGAACAGATGCAGATTTATCAGCTTCTCCATATGGCTGAAGTCCCTCATCTGTGGTGCCATTTTAGTTTATCTCTCCTCAACTTTTTGAAGAACCTAAACTGTGGTGGCCTAATTTGCAGACAATATTTCAGCCACAATCGAAGCGGTGTTCTATAAAAGTTCAACTTAACTACTTCACTTTGAAGCCCTATTCTTCTATTAATTAAGCGAAGGATCCTATATATTTTCTTAACAGCTTTCCCTGTGTGTTTGAGCACCTGAAAACATTGGTGTAAATACATTCAATCTACACCTGCTTGGCACTCTTGGTTTATATTGCCTCTCCTCATTCTCCTTATCAAAATGAATCATTTCAAACTTCTCCACATTAAATTTCACATGTCATCTGTGCACATTTAACTAGTCTGCCTATGTTATTGCTATGAAGTGGGTAGCGTATTCATTAATTGGAAGGCAGGAAGTTAGAATTTGTTGGTAAAAATGATCATGAGGAAAAGAGTGTCGTGCTCCCTTTAAGAGCTTGTGCCCTGTCTGTGTTTGGAAGTTTATAAATAAATGCAGGTGCATAAAGAGTGCATTTTGTATAGAACAGCCAAGCAGCATTCTTTCCAAGACAACAAGTTTGAAGTTGGTTTAAACCAAACACCTAGACATAGAAAGCCAATCGGATTTAAATCTGATGGTGTTGACAACTTGAAACAAATCGTATTATAAGAAATTGATTATGTCATTACGAGTATACAAGACAAGTGCATTTGGAAAATTGGGGAGTCCCATCCACCACCTGCCAGTGTTAGCACCATTCAGCTCTCAGAGAAAGCCCATCTAATTAATTAGATCTACCACGATATTATAGCTCAAAGTCCTCATTGAAGAAATTATAGAGATAAAACATCCCTGACTGCAGAATTAGCGGAAGAAAGACGTTTGTGAAGGAAGCGGAGATGGCAGAATATTCCAGAAGACAGTCTATACAAACTTGGAGAAACTAAGTTGTAATTCATTATTCTTCTATTAAATGGATTTATTGGGTGGTATTTATGTTTATTTGAACAGTATTCCGGAAGAATATTGACCAGTTAGGAAATAGTTGGTAGTCTCAAAGGGAATTGTCAGTTTGTTAGTAATCCTGTTAATTTGTTCATTGTTGGAATAAGTAAATTACTTGTAAAGTGGAGATCAGAGATTTTCTTTTCTTTTAAGCACACTTTTAATAGATTACAAGGGGAAAGGCAAGTTTCTCTGGATGTTTTGGGGATAATTATTAGAAGGGAACCTCTAATCCTGTCATAGCAGATTGGGGGCTTGTGTTTTAGTTTAATTATCAGAGGTGTTTGACCTATTCCCCTTCCTAATCTTATCTTGAAGTCTGTTACTGTCCCCTTGTTTGTTACTGGTTTTGTGCTTTGCGCTATTTCTAAACTTTGGAATTATGCACTGTATGCATGAGTCTGCATCATTATCAAAAATATTTAGACTGAATACCTCCTTATCATGTCACTTAAACAAATCTAATCAGATTAATACTTGAAAGTTTCATTTTGGTTTGCTATTTGTTGTTGATTCATGATGGTGGCAGGGTAGCAGTGCTCTTGCCCGGATCTTATCTGCTCCTGCATGCTTCCTTTCTTTTTTATTCCTTCTTTTTACTTCTGCTCTTTTTCTTTCACTTCTTTTCTTTTATTTTTCTTTTCTTTGGAACCTTGTGTGGCAGGTTAGTTGGTGAAATTGGCATGGCAGCTAGAGCGGGCCATGGGTGGAATGGTGGCTCCTCCCAGCAGTTGGAGCTGGAGTTGGTGGTGGCTATGGCAGCAGGGACGCCCTCTTGGCGTTCAGAGCTGGCAGCAGCAGCAAAGGTCCTCTAGCGATTGGAGGTGGCTGAAGCCACAGACTATTCAAGATGACAGTGCCGGAAAGGCAACATCTCAGAGGAGGGCAGCTGGAGTGAGACTCTTGGTGAGACAGTGGTGGTGGCCTGGTCTGGCACCAGAGCCAGGGATTCCTGATTGCAGTAGACTTAGAACAGGGACTCCTGGTGTTGGCGAGGTGGCAACTGCAGTAGCAGCAGCATTATATGCCCAGAGCTGGGACCCCTGGAGTCACCAAGGTGGCAATGAAGCCAGGGACTCTTGGTTGTAGTGTGGGTTCAGCATCAGAGGTGGTGTTGGTGAAGTGGGCCCAGTGGTGAAGATATGGTGCCTAAAGAGTGGTGACTCCAATGTCGATGGGTCAGTGCAGGTGATGATGAGGTGGTCGAGAAGGGATGGTGGCACACGTGTCATTGGTGAGCTGACTCAGGACTCTCTTTCATTATATCTTTTATCCTTTTTATTCTTAAACTACACAAAATGGTGACTGCTGAAGCTTTTCATTGTGTTTTACTGTATTATTCACCGTTAAATGCAAATGACAATAAATAAATCATTTGTTACTTCTGCATCATATTTTATGCCTCACATTCACATACTAAGTATTTAACTCCTCTAATGTAGCATGAGCACTTTGGTTCTGTCACATGCATCTGGATAAGGCTACATAATGTAGAGCTCCATATTGAGGCATGGCCTTGCAAAGCCTCCCTATACACTGTACCAGGGCAGAATATGTAACTTCATTGTGGTTGACGTGAGGACTCAAGAATACCAGTAGTGAAATGGTGTCCAGGTATTGACATTCTCCAACGATTATCAGCTCACGAATTTGATATGGACACCGAAATTGATGGAAACTTGTGTCTTTGCTTCAGATGAAGAGAGTATGAAGGAGAGAGCAATTGCAAATATATCAAAAGGCCCAGCAAGAACAGAAACCTTCAAAACTGCTGCACAGTTTCGAGAGGGAGAAGCAGGCGATGAAGAGCCACCCTATGAGGCAGAGAGTGACCAGACCCTATGTCCACAGACCTAGCTGTCATTTTCTATGGTTCTCAGAGACACAGAGAAAACCCAGCCACAGGGTGTCTTGGGCCCTCGTTGCTAAACAGTGTCAACTGCTGGAGCAGGACCTGTGCTATGAAGGTGTGGTCAAGCAACCACAGGCCCAAAATTGGGCATTCTGAATTGACTCCCAGATGGAAAAATCAGGCCTGAATGAAAATTGGCTGAACAAAATTAAGCAGCAGGCAGCAACAATTAGCAAGAGAGAACAGTGGAAACCAAGATTAAAACGGTTACAAAGGTTCGAGGGGAACCAGTTGCAACCAACCCAAAGGTTGTGTGTTGGAGAAGTGTCAATCAGACATTCTACCATCTTGACGACCTAAAGTAAGTGCACTTTACAGCTGCAAGCATGGCAATAGTGAAAGGTGTTATGGCGACCCCATTGGATGATTTGAACCCAGCTCATGACCCATTGGCCAAAGGTGACAGAACAGTTCAGATGTTCAGGGGCAAGGAGATTTCAATGGCCCAGCTCAAACACATGGATTGTTGCCTGATAATACGTTTTCCAGCTGGCTGTATCCATCTAAGAGAGTAAATTTTGTGGGAATTTGGGAAGTGCTCAAATAGTGTTGGAATATTTGGTTAATAAGACTGAGTTGAACCGCAAACCAAATTCTGTGCACTTTTGTCTGTCCAAATGACAAGAGCGCCTTGGCAAAGTGTGTTTTCATTCATAAACTGGTCAAAATTTCTAAAGCATGGACAACAGTGGACTAGATGGCCATCCCATCTTAGTGGTTACCCTGAATGTTCAGGCCAGTGACTTATTTCAAGGAGCAACTGGAAATCCGCTTATTGCCTCTCAATCCTTAACCGACAAATGCATCAAAGATGTCACTGATGCCATTTTCTCCAGAATATACCTGCTTATATCCTTCCCCTAAGAAAAGGAGAGTCAACCAGCTTGTACCCCTCCACCATTGCTATATATCCCCTGGGCGCAGGCCAATATTGACAACATGTAAACTGGTTTAGGAGCAATCCTATAACCAACCTGCAGAGCTCATCCATGGAACAAGTCTACACTCTATTGCAAAGTTGGGTAGAGTATTTGATATTTGTAAAGTGATGTGGGGAAAGAGTGCATTTAAAAGATGATGTGTCTTTTCTAGGCTTGGAGATTTAAAAAAATGTGCAGGTGCATGGAGAACTCCTGAAATTGAAACATTGTATCAAAAGGCTGATGGTTACAAACCCAGGCAGTAGTCTTGTTTTGTTAGCAAGGCAACCAATTTGAATATCAACCAATTAATTTAAAGCAGGTACTTAGAGGCTAAAAAAAAATTAAATTTAAATCTGATAGTTTTGACAACGTAGGACCGACGTACAAAATTAATAGGTCATCAAGGGTACAAAAGAAGATGGTATTTGAAAATCGCTGTGACAGCAACTGCCATCTGTTAGAGTTAACAACCAGCAGCCCTAAAGAGAAAAATCATTGGCTTTCACAGAATTCTTTAAGACCTCCAAAAACCATTGTCTGGCTAAAAGGTACAGCGGCACTCTTAGCTAATACTCCTGGCGCAAGAATTTGACGGAGAAAGGCATTCCTGACCAAAGAACAGCAGAGAAGGCATCAAACATTCTGGAAGACATATCCTGGCTGTAATTTTGACAGACTAAATTTTAAGGCCTTTTTTTCATTAATCTGGTTTATATAAATTGGATTTATATTTATTGGAACAGCATACCATTAGAATTCTGTTTTATTCAGGATTAGATAGTAGTTAAGGGGGAATTCTTCGGTTTATTAGCAGTTCTGTTAATTTGTTCAATGTTAGAGTTAGATAAATAATCTGTTACTTGTTGATTATAGAGTGACTTTCAGAAGTCCATTTCATTTAACCTCCCCTTTATAAAATATTGGGAGGTGAGAGGCAGGTTATACCAGGTTTCACATTTCTTTTAACAGATTATGAGGTAATGTGATCTTCTCTGGGCATTTTGCTTTTAGTTACCAGAGGGAAGTTTGCCTCTGCTTCATAACAACTCCATCAATAGACATCTTGTTTGTGACCATCTATGCCTCAGATTTTGCGGGTCTGCACCCAATATCCTGGGAACTGTCACATGCATAAATGCTGGACAACTCAAATGGTCCTTTTAAGGTCCTCAGGTCATACAGGGATGGCTACTGAGAAACAAGGGCTACTGGGAAACAATGGCTACCTCTTCCAAATGGCACTTTTACGAAACCCTCAGACTGACACAGACCAAAGACATAATACTGCCCATCCTCCCACAAGGACCGTAGTGGAACAGATCCCAGGCCTCCTTGAGATGAGTTTTGATCCTCGAACCACTTTGGCGGTGCCCTGCAGAATATCCCTGAAAGTCTGTGCCATGTCATTGTGCCATGCTGTATCCTTTGGCAATGCAACTGAGATGGGAGGGAAGCACTGGATGTAGACAAACTTGAGGATTAAGAACAATTCACTGAAGATGAGGCTGAACATCAAGACATCAGCTGGAAGAAATACTAAAGAGATCCTGATAGAGCACATCATTGCCAGGTGCAAGAAGCCAGAGAGAGACCCTCATTGATGCCGGCTTCCAGGATGAAAAAACTGGGTTTGAATTTCTTTCAGGACAACTCAATAGTGGTTCAACCTCCTATTTTGAAGCAGAGTGGTGTCTGCTGGAAAAAGCATTGGCCTTCTCTCTACTCTCTAATCCTCCTGCAGCTCCAAGTTGCTGTCAGTGAAACAGGAAGTCAATCTCCCTTTCTGTACCATATCCTTAACAATGAGAGTTGAGTACCAAAATGTGAGGGACAGTTCTTGGCTTACAGCATCTGAAACAAAATGCACTTGGGGTTTAAAAATGGAGTCAGTGGCATTGTAAATTATTGCAATGGTGAGCACTTCTGCCTCTCCCATTGCTTGATTCCACAGGATTGCATAATTAATGAGATGAAACAAGAAGAAATGTCATAAGCCAAGGCAGACCAGCCATCATGATTTTCACTGGAAACAATACTTTTCCTATAACGTGAAAATTCAGCCTTCCATGTCTTTTGAGATACAGGGACTGCAACGATGTTATTTGACTGGCAATGTGATATTTACAATAGAGTTATTATTTTTGCTCTGTACCGTTAGAGAAATCACATGGATATATATATGTCCAAATGTGGCTAACACTGTAAAACAACAGCGAATTTGGAGCTGCTTTGGTATCAAATGTCTTTGCAAATCCAATGTAAATCTCAGTCATTGTATCAAACCATAAGTAAAAGATGTTGTGCCATGCTTTTGTTTTAGTATATTCAAATACAGTTCATATTGAAAGAAGGACTCAATATCCCTGTAGCTCTTTTCAAACTTACTTTTAAATACACAATTGCAAGATAAACATAAGGCATGTTTAAGAGCCTTATCACTAATAATCAAATATAAAATTGCATGGCCAATTCTACAATGAAGGTCAGCGCCCCAAACATTTTTCAGAGTAAGGTCACAGCATGAGTGATGTTAATAACAGAGTTATAAATGATGACCAAACTATGACCTCTGAAGAATTTTAGAAATCTCCCACACCAGGTGATTTACACGTCAGCTTCAAATCACCTTGATGCCTGAAGACATACCCTCAGGAGCGTGTTCAAGTGAGGTTCAATTTAGCAAAGGAAAGACATAAATTGTTGGGAGGTCATGATAATCTGGGGAAACTGACAATGCTTTCAACTGGGATTGACAGTAACAAAATTGATGCTTACACACAGTTTCATCCCATGGTAAGGTATCAGTTCATGTCTTGGTTCGATTTCTAGAATTTTGTGATCATAGCTTTCAGAAAATCACTTGTCTCTGCTATCTTTTCTTATGCTGGCTAATATAATGTTGCTATGATACACCAGCACATGAACTGCAGAGCTGAACTCTTATTTATTACCTAATAACATAAACCAGTGTCATGAATTATCCATCGGGTAATTAACATGTACCCAAAGAGAGCAAACAGAAGTGAAAAAAGGACACTGAGGGGTCACTATTGAGCTATGATGAATGAGTCAGAAGCCATTGCCAAGATAAATATTTGCTCTTCTAAAATAGCAGATTCCACATTTAAAAAAGCTTAAATCATTAAACGAATGGTAATAAAAAATCACCCCTTTTTATTTTCCATCCTTTTTTTAAATTCTGCATTCCTGATTTTTTTATTGTTTATTACAATGCTTGTATCACAGGATAATCCAATATGTTGTGGAAAGTTTCACTAATCTCGATTTTTTACCATCTGAACAATGAGACTAAAACTGATTTATTGGAAAGATTTCCCTCTTAATGTAAGCAATGCTTAACTCAAAAGGAATATATTTCACAGCTTTCTAGAACTCGGATTCCAAACACCATGTACTTACTTTATAAAATGCCTTATAATTTTTCATAAGTGCAGATTCTGCTTCATCTTCAAACATAATGTTGTAATTAGTTCCTTTCTAGTATTTTGGAAACTGGCAATTTATATCATTAGTGAAGATTTTTTTTAGTTATTTTAGCAGAGATTTAAAAAAATAGTTCCACAATGATCTCTGGAGTTCCTATTTACTAAAACCAGGTTTTCAATGAAAGACAATAATTACCATTCTATTCATTGGTCAGAAAAAATTGCTGGGTGATTTCTATCTTTCAGTATTGAGATTCTAAATGTTTCAGACAGAATCTATGATCTGTCCAATAAAATAAACGGTTTTAGAATAGAAAATACACTATAAAAGAAAAGAATAGTTAATTCAGTGAATGACAACATTATTTCCACTTGAATGTTGAAGAGGTTATCATGCATGAGGCTTTACTTTGTGATCAGCGTTTGGAAACTAAATACTGTGGGTACGATTTGACTCAGTTTTATGCATGCCCTGGATTTTAAAAAAATTCAGTCTTCAAAATAAAGAATGAAAGTCTTCAGATAATATAAGTGAACCATAGCTTCTTTTAGATTGCAACTTATCCCAAAACTGAAGTACTATGGAATTTCAACAACAGCAATAAAATATAATGAAAAGTTGAGTACTGAGTTGGAACAAACTCAAAATGTTGTAACCTGATTGCATTTTATAAGGGTGGTTGTGAAGCGGTGATAATGTCACTGAACTTGTAATCTAAGAACCTACACCAGTGCTCTGGGGCATTTATTTAAACTTGGCACACCAGCTGATGGAATTTAAATTCAATTAATAAAATCTGAAATTGGATGCTTGCCTTAGTAAATAAGCTGTCATTGTCATAAAAACCCATCTGGTTCATTAATGTCCTTCAGGGAAGGAAATTTTCCATTCATGTGTCCTACAGTAATGTGGTTGACTCTTAACTGCCCTCATCAATACCTTAGTGATTCATTCTATTCACTAACAATTAAAGATGACATCAAATGCTGGTCCTGCTAGTGACACCCATGTTCCATGAAAAAATCCAGCTCTGTTAACCAATGCAAATTATTTAGACCCTTATGTTTATTTATGCTTTCAGAAAAAGCATTTTGCTCTAGGTCTAACTTGGTAAAAAATGTGAATCAAAGGGTTGCATATTGATCCTTGCTGTTATTCTTCAGAAGAAGGGTCTCAACCCGAAACATCAGCTTTCCTGCTCCTCTGATGCTGCTCGGCCTGCTGTGTTCATCCAGCTCCACGACGTTTTATCTCAGATTCTCCAGCATTGGCAATTCCTACTATCTCTGTAACACTTTTCATAGAATGGTGTGCGAGGAAAGGCTCAGTGTTCATCACTGCCACGCATTCATGACACTGACACCATATTAAAGCTAAGGTCCATACAACTTCAGGCACTGCAAGCCCGGAATTGCCCCTTACATTCTAGTACTCCTTAATGTTGAACAACACTTAGAGGAAGCACTGAGGATGGCAAGGGCACAAAATGTACATTGGGTGGGGGATTACAATCTGTACCATCAAGAGTGGCTCGGCAGCAGTACTACTGATCGAGCTGGTCGGGTCCTACAGGACATAGCTGCTAGACTGGGTCTGCGGCAGGTGGTGAGGGAACCAACAAGAGGGAAAAACATACTTGACTTCATCTTTACTGATCTGCCTGCTGCAGTTGCATCTGTTCATGACAGTATCAGTAACAGTGACCACTGCACAGTCCTTCTGGAGACGAAGTCCCTCCTTCACATTGAGAGCAACCTACATAGTGTTGTGTGGCACTATCACCGTGCTAAATGGGACAGACTTCACACAGATCTAGCAACTCAAGACTGGGCATCCATAAGGCACTGTGGGCCATCAACTGCAGCAGAATTGTACTTCTACACAATTTGTAACCTCATAGCCCGGCATATCCTCCACTCAACCATTACCATCAAGCCAGGGGATCAACCCTGGTTCAATGAAGAGTGCCAGGACCAGCACCAGGCATACCTGAAGATGAGGTATCAACCTGGTGAAGCCACCAAACAGGACTACTTGCGTGTCAAACAGAGAAAGCAGCAAGTGATAGACAGGGCTAAGCGATCCCACAACCAAAGGATCAGATCTAAGCTCTGCAGTCCTGCCACATTCAGTCAGGAATGGTGGTGGACAATTAAACAATTCACTGGAGGAAGATGCTCCACAAAAATATCCCCATCCTCAATGATAAAAGATAAGGCTGAAGCATTCGCAGCAATCTTCAGCCAGAAGTGCCGAGTGTACAATCCATCTCAGCCTCCTCCAGTGGCCCCCAGCATTACAGATACCAGTCTTCAGTGAATTCGATTCACTCAACATGATATCAAGAAATGGTTGGAGACACTGGATACTGCAAAGGCTACCAGCTCTGACAACATTCCAGCAATAGTGCTGAAGTCTTGTGCTCCAGAACTTGCTGCTCCCCTAGCCAAGCTGTTCCAGTGCAGTTGCACCACTGGTATCTATCCGACAATGTGGAAAATTGCCAAACTATGTCCTGCACACAAAAAGCAGGACAAAGCCAACCCGGCCAATTACCACCCCATCAGTCTACTCTCGATCATCAGTAAAGCGATGGAAGGTGTCATTAGCAGTGCTATCAAGTAGCACCTGCTCAGCAATAACCTGCTCAGTGACGCCTAGTTTGGGTTCCACCAGGGCCACTCAGCCCCTGATCTCATTACAGCCTTGGTTCAAACATGGACAAAAGAGCTGAATTCCAGAAGTGAGGTGAGAGTGACAGCCCTTGATATCAAGGCTGCATTCGACCGACTGTGGCATCAAGGAGCCATAGCAAAACTGGAATCAAGGGTATTGGGGGAAAACTCTCCGGTGGTTGGAGTCTTACCTGACACATAGGAAGATGGCCCTGGTTGTGGGAGGTCAATCATCTCAACTCCAGGACATCTTTGCAGCAGTTCCTCAGGTTAGCGTCATAGGCTCAATCATCTTTAACTGCTTCATAAATGACCTCCCCTCCATCATAAGGTCAGAAGTGGGGAAATTTGCCAATGATTGCACAATGTTCAGCACCATTCGTGACTCCTCAGATTCTGAAGCAGTTCATGTTCACATGCAACAAGATCTGGACAATATCCAGGCTTGGGCTGACAAGTGGCAAGTAACATTCACACCACACAAATGCCAGGCTATGACCATCACCAATAAGAGACAATCTCACCACCACTCCTTGACATTCAATGGTGTTACCATCACTGAATCCCCCAATATCAACTTCCTGGCGGGGGTACTATTGACCAGAAACTCAACTGGATTCACCACATTAACAGAGTGGCTACAAGAGCAGGCCAGAAGCTGGGAATACTGCGGCGAGTAAATTATCTCCTGACTCCTCAAAGCCTGTCCACCATCTACAAGGCACAGGTCAGGAATATGATGGAATACTCCCCACTTGCCTGGATGAGTGCAGTCCCAACAACTCGCAAGAAGCTTGACACCATCCAGGCCAAAGCAGCCCACTTGATTGGCACTACATCCACAAACGTTCACTCCCTCCGCCACCGACGCTCAGTAGCAGCAATGTGTACTATCTACAAGATGCATTGCAGAAATTCACTAAAGATCCTCAGACAGCACCATCCAAACCAATGACCACTTCCATCTAGAAGGACAAGGACAGCAGGTATATGGGAACACCACCACCTCCAAGTTCCCCTCCAATCACTCACCATCCTGACTTGGAAATATATTGCAATTCCTTCACTGTTGCTGGATCAAAATCCTGGAATTCCCTCCCTAATGGCATTGTGGGTCAACCCACAGCAGGAGGACTGCAGAGGTTTATGAAGGCAGCTCACCACCACCTTCTCAAGGGGAACTAGGGATGGGCAAGAAATGCTGGCCAGCCAGCGACACCCACATCCCACAAAAATAATAGAATAGAAAAACTGCAACGTCACTGAAGATATTGCTCAGAAAGAAAAGTTCACTCCTTGCCTCATGGAGAGACACCTGGAAGTGCTGATTTATGTGATACTGGGAGGACCAACCCTTTTTCAATCTGACTACGACAGGAGGCTACAGACATGGACAGCCTGAGTATAGGTAAAGTCCTGGGTCAGTGCAGTATCCTGGGTTAATAGGGGAGTCCAGTAGTTGTACAGGAAGAAATTTAACAAACTCCTGCACTCACAAGGGTACATCCCACCATCTTCTTACTGCTATATCACACTCTAAGGCCAGCATTCACCTACCCTAATTCAACCACCACACATACCTCTCACCAAGTCTTTTTGACTCATATTCTCATTATTCCATGTTCACTTAATGGCTCTGAACCACTTCAAACTACTAACCATTATGCTCTCTGGACTCCTCATTCACACAACTGGGACACCAGACCATCTTTCCTGCTCCTACCTCACTACTAACTGCTCTTTAAACAACCAGGAAGGTGTGTCTAGATCCTCGGATCACTGGCCACCATTTCTGACACCTCTAGCAGGATGCTATAGCAAGACACATAATCTCCTCCCTTCTCTTGTCAGCTTTCCACAGGGACCATTCCTTCCAGGACACTCTGGTCCACTCTTCCTCCATTCCCAACATGTTCCCACAATCCACAGCACCTTCCCCTGCAATCACAGGAGGTGTAACACCTGCCCATTTACTTCCTCCCTCCTCACCATCAAGACCCAAAACACACCTTCCAGATGAAGCATCACTTTAACTGCACTTCACTCAATTCAGTCTACTGTATTTGCTGCTCACAATGTGATCTACTGTACGCTGGGGAGACAAAACACAGACTGGGAAACTGCTTTGTGGAACACCTATGCTCTGTATGTAAAAATGACCCTGGGCTGCCAGTTGCCTGCTGAAATAATTGAACACAGTATCCCGTCACCAAATCACCCTTTATTTACACATACAAAGTCCTTGACATTGATCCAGCTCCCTCAGACCCAGCTCTCAGAACGAACAGAAGCTCTGACACTACTGTTTATATCTGTCAGCCAGGGCTCCCTAATTGACTCAGATTAACTGCCCAATCAGGGAACTCATAGTCTCTCAGGCCCACTGGCTGACCTCGTTACAATCACTTCATCCCTCTCCTTCTGAGCCTGAGGGCATAGGCCAGTTCTTTATTTGTAGCTCCTCCTGGGCCGTTTTAGAACTGCGTCAGGTTTCCTCCAACTCTCCCACTAATACGGATGGCATGTAATGCGCAGTAGCTGGCCTCTTGTACTCGGAGCATCTCAGAAGAAATTCATTCTCCTCGTCAAGCGACAAAGGCAAAGAGGCAGTGACATCCACCATGTCCATCTCAGATTTTGAGATACCTTCAATGTTGACAGAGAAAGGGAACTTGGGGTTCCGGAACAGTTAGAAGGCCATCAAAGAACCAGGCACATTTTGCTCCTGCACTGCTTGCAAGTTTGCAGCTTTCTTATGGTCCGTGCACTCATTCAGAACCATTGCACCTTCTCGATATTTATATGTCACTGGACGTGACATTGTGTGCAACCATGCCTCTTATCCATGCAGGGCCATTCCCGTGGTTCCTACACCAAACTTTGTCCCCAGAAGTAAACTGTTTCTCTTGCTTAGCGAGTCTTATGTGTGGCATTGACATTCCTGATGCTATTTCACCACCCCCACCAGGTAGAGGAAGATCAGATTTAACCTGGTGTGGAGCCTTCTCCACATTAGCAACTCAGCTGGACCTATCCCTGTAGTTGCATGAGGGATGGTCCTATAATCAAAAGGAATCAGGACAGTTTGGTATCTACTGGCATTGTAAGCAATTTCTTTAATCCTGCTTTCAAAGTTTAGTCTGCTTTTTCTGCCAGACTATTGAATGATGGATGGTAAGGTGCTGTCTGTAAATGACGAATATCACTCAAATTTAGGAAATACTCAAATTCCCTGCTGATAAACGATGGCCCACTATCTCTGACCAACACTTCCTGAAGTCTGTGTGTTGCAAAGAGTATGCACAGTTTTTCTATCATCGTCCCCATGTTTGATGAATGAATTCTATGCACGTCCGATCACTTTGAATGGGCATCCACAATGACTAAGAACACTGAGCCCATGAAAGGACTTGCATTATTGACATGTAACTGGGTCTAGGATTTACCCAGTCACTCCCATGAATGTGGAGGATCTGCTGCCAGTAATTTTAATTTTTCCTGGCACTATGGGCACTGCCCCATCATCACAGCTATGTTTGCATCCAATCCTGGCCACCAAACATGACTTCATCAACATCTTCATTTTGGAAATCCCTGGATGAACCTGGTGGAACTCAGCTAGTATCTGGCAGTGACCTTTATTTGGGACAAGCACTCTTGCTTCCTATCATAATATGCCGTCCTCTACTGTGATCTGGTCTCTCCGGGTCCAAAAAGATTTCAATTCTGGTTGTGATGGCCTTTGGTATTTCCTCCATCACCATCAGCTGTTTCAGTTTTGCCAGGACCCGATCTTTCTGCATCCAAAGTCTGATGTTGTTAACTGTGACTGGAAATGTGTCCAGTAAATTTGAAACCATCACGGACTCTTCCAGTGGTGGTAGCACCAGTGGTGTATCTCCGAGTGGGAGGTGGCTTAATGCATCAGCATTTGTTACTTGGCCGCCCAAACAGTGTTCCTACTTGTAAGTAAATGCTCTTAGTATTAAAGCCCACTGCTGAATTCAGCCTGAAGCTATGAGTGGCACTGCCTTGTCCTCTTTAAGTAGACATAGCAGGGGTTTGTGGTCTGTTATTATTATAAATTTACATCCATAAAAATATTGATAGAACTTCCTGACTCCAAATATGACCTCCAAACCTTCCTCCTCTATCTGGGCGTATTAACGCACTGCATTAGCCAAAGTCCTGAATGCATATGTATTGGGTGTCCCTCTCCATTGGGCCACCTAGAGCCAATACTATCCTAATGCCATACAAGGAGGCATTATATGTCAAAACCAGATCTTACTTGGGATTATAGTGTGCGAACACCTTAGAGTATGTTTCTTTACTTCCCTGAAAGCTATGGCTTGGCTATGCAATCATTTCCTTTAAGAATTAATGTAAAGGTGCCAGGATGGAGGCGAAGTTATGTGTGAACTTTCTGCAATAATTCACCAGCTGAAGGAAAGACCTAAACTCTGGTATGGATGTGGAGCCAGAGCACCTTCGATCGCCCTCACTTGATCTCCCAACGGGTGTAACCCCGTCCTTGTTAACTCTGTAACCCTAGTAGATCACTTGGTATCAACCGATCCAAACTCCTCAGAGTCAGCTTTCAGTGTGAACAGAACCTCTGACACTCCTGTTTATGTTTGTCAGCCAAGGCTCCCTAATTTGACCAGGTTAACAGTCCCAATCAGGGAATTCATATTCTATGAGATCCACCTGGCTGACCTCATTACAATCACTACACCTGCCTTTTCAACATGCACCTGTTCCCTGGCCAACATCTCAGTCTCAGGCCTGCTGCAGTGCTCCAGCAAAGCTGAGAAGAAAAACATCTCAGTTTTCTCTTGAGGACCCTGCAGCCTTCAGGACTCAATATCAAGTTCAACAATTTTGGGGCCTAAACTTCTACATTCCTTACCACCCCCACACTCCAGGCCTTGTTATCACATGGAGTGCTTTCAGCACAACCAACCCATTCTCACCATTATAAGCTCTTCTCTTTCCCTGGCATTGCAATTATCCATCCCTATGACTGCCTTACTGTCTTTCTCTCCCTCTGGTCTCTGTCTCTACCTATCCTCTCATTCAGTTACCACCACCCCACACACTCAATCTTCAGCATATGTACCACCTTTCCAAGCTACAACCCATTCTGATGAAGGGTCACTGGACCCAAAACGGTGACTCTGCTTTCTCTCCATGGAAGCTGCCAGACTTGTTGAGTCGCTCCAGCAATTTCTGTTTCTATTACTTATTGAACACCTCAGCCATGCCCTCTGCCTTCACATCCAAAGTTGGCCCCAACTGCAATTTTTGCAACACTTTTACTATATATATGTTATCAGAAGACATTTGGCTTCCTTTTCACATCTCCCAGCAGTGTCTCCATCCTACTTTGTCTTTGTCTTGCTAATCTCCTTTCTTTCACTTGTTCTCATTGGATTCTACCTTGACTGTATCCAAATTATCTCCTCTTTAAAGGCATCTAGATGTTCTGTTACGGTCTTGCCAGCCAATAAATGATTCCAATTTAAACAGAAAGTGCTGGAGAAACTCAGCAGGGCTGGCAGCATCTCTGGACAGAGAAACAGAGTGAACATTCTTTGGAACTC